>SRPS01000051.1:0-129352 GCA_018360175.1 Claviceps arundinis | reverse complement strand
CTTGTCGTCTCACCAGCTGGCCGCGTCATCAGCGAGTTTAGAACCATCAAGGAACTGCTTGAAGCTGAGCGGGATGCGATCAAAGCGCATCGGTCTCTTTATGTCAAGGGTAAGATCTTGCATCGCGACATATCTTCTAACAACATCATTATCACGAACCTCGAGACAGCCAATGGCTTCAAGGGCATGCTTATCGACCTTGACTTGGCCAAAATACGAGACAGTGGGCCAAGCGGGGCACGACATCAGACCGGCACGATGCAGTTTATGGCGGTGGAAGTCTTGCGCAAGACCGATCATACATATCGTCACGATCTCGAGTCATTCTTTTACGTTTTGCTCTGGATGTGCGCACGCCAAGCATGGAGTAATGGATTCGCTGGGGAACAGAAGCCGCCCAAGGATAGCCTCCTCCGGAAATGGGAGATTGGGAGTCTCAAATACATAGCAGATGCTAAGGAAGGTCACATGACCGTCAATAGTCTTGAAAGGATTATGGAGGAATTTCCAGAGGCGCTGGATGTCGTGAAGCCGCTCTGCTTCGGCCTCAGAACGATTTTGTTTGGAGATACTGCGAGGCTGGTCCTTGGAACTCCTGCAGGAGACCCGGATCAACTTTATAGACCAATCATAGCTGCCTATGATGAGGCTATCAGCAAGCTCTAGCCAATACCGGGAACAATTTTAAAGATGGTCTATTCAGGAAATATTGACACAAGCGAAATTGGTAGGCTATAACATATTGACGGCCTGGATGAACAGTAGTTAACAACCAATCTCTGCAAATATCCCGTCCGTGGTACAAAGTATTCCAAAGCGTCCTCATGAAAATCAAGACCAAGTCCTCCACGAATGCACAAACCATCCAAATTGGAAAGTTGATAAGAGGAGCGCCCAACACGCGCCTCAACTCGAAAAGGGCCCTGCCAACGTGGCTTCAACTTGGGCGGTTTCCCCTCTGAGACAACCATCACCATGTCGCCGGGAACGAAGGGCTTCGAATGCCTCTGAGCATGACAGTCCTTGCGCGCAGCCGCCTCAATCTGACCTTTCCGCTCAACCCGGGCCCGGCGCTCCTCCGAGCGGTCTACCCAACGTACTCTCGAATCACCATCCAGGGAGGCTTCCAACCGCCAAGCCAAAGACTTTCGCAATGGATCATCCCAGGCAGAAGAGGCTTGAGTGAGAAATGACTTGAGGCCAACATCTGGGGATCGAGACAATCCGTAGAGGATTTCGACAGGAGAGAAACCGACAGACTGGACATACCGAGCATTGAGAACCTTGGTGACATGAGGGAGCTGCAAATCCCAATTCGCGTAGACTGTCGTAGCTTTGTTGAGAACCGTCTGAAAGATCCGATTCGTAATCAACTAAACCAACGCTCTTGTGAGACTGTCGCGGAGCGTTCACCAACCCGATGTGTCGCTGCTTCAAAAAGGAGGAGAACTCTGCCGAAGTAAAGGCTGAGTCGGGATCATTGTAAAAAGATTTGGAGGAAAAGGACAGTCCGTCCATCCAAGTCCTCAGATGGTTCACTACCTAGTAGCTTCAGTAGACTTGCAAGGAAATAGCCAGACAAAACGAGAGAAATAGTCAACAACCACCAGTACATAACGAATGCTCCTCTTGGACTTCAAGAAGGGGCCAACATGATCGACTTCGAGAGGAGCATTCGTTATGTACTGGTGGTCGTCGACTATTTCTCTCGTTTTGTCTGGTTATTTCCTTGCAAGTCTACTGGAGCTACTGAGGAGTCGTAGGGGTGGCGCCGTGGCGGTGGAGCGCAGTCTCCTGATTCATATGCATCTCCCTAATAAGATATCCCGGGAATTTCCTCATATTCTGCGTGTCATCTCTTTGTCAAATGCGCCTGCACAGCTTGACGAGCCGATTGTGCGCAGCTTTGGGCGGTAAGGCGGCCTTGTACAGCAAGGTGGGCATCAGGCACTTTATGACGAGGGGGTCCGGTTTCTCGGGAGATATCATTGCCGCGTCGGGACCGGCAAGTCTCACTTTCGAGTACCCGATTACTTTAGACAGCTGGACAACTCCTGCACGGACAAACCAGAACAGACGACGTTTCTTCTCCTCGTCCCAAGACCCAGTGAGAAGATCCACGGGCGGGCGCATACTGGGATGAATATCTGCTGATCCCCATAGACTGTTCTTCATTAAGTGGTCTGCAGCAGGTGGAAACTGGAGAGCTCGCTCGTAGTCGGCCTCGCAGCAAGCGCGAGCATCAAACTTCCACGTCACCTCCTCATGCTGACGAACATGCTGCATGTATCGGTCGCGGGCATGGACGTTCGTCTTGTACAGTTTTTTTATGGACAATCCACTGGTTTCGTAGTGTCGGCAGCATCTGCCTCGAGCAAAGTTGTCTGCCCAAATCTGCTGCGCTTCGAGAATGAAGTCAATGTCCACTCAGTGCATTGACAGTAAGTTGGACTTGGAGGAATGTCTGACGATGGACAAGAAAGTAAGCGGGTCGTGGTCCTTGCGCAGTTGCGCCAGGACATCCTCCAGGAAATTGACTTTACCTGGAAAAAGACGTCGCGTTCTTCGAACGCATCGAGTAATACATCGAATTGTGTTTTAGAAGTTTGTTGTACTGGAACGCCGAATAATTTATTCCAGATATCATGAAACCCTACCATGAACAACCGTAGAAGCGTAGCTTTCCCTGAAAGTTTGGCTTCTAGCAAAGGACTCGAACGAGGGGGAGTGAAATTCTTTGAGTACAAGAAAATGCTCTCGAGCAATTCTAGCGGGAGATTTCGCAGCGATGACAGACTGCGAGAAGAGCACCTGGTGTGTGCGTACTATCGCCCTCGTCGACTAATTGGTTGTATAACTCGCTGAGAAATTCGTCTTCCAAGAGGTATGAGATGTCTACGCCGTGGTTTAAGGTGTCGTCCAACATCATCTCCTGGTTATTATGCAGTTGCCTGACTAGATACCGCAGGACCTGCGTCATGTCCTGCGTTTCACATTCTCGGTCGATGCGCCTGCACATCTTGACGATCCGATTGTGCGCAGCATTGGGCGGTAGGTCAATCAACATCATGGGGTTGACAATGCACTTCAAGATAAGAGGGTCCGGTATCTCGGGAGATATCACCGCAGCGTCAAGACCGGCAAGTCTCACCTTGCAGCAAGTTTTGGTTTCTTCTTGGTCCATAAGAGCTCCTGCACGGATGAGCCAGAATAGAAGACGCTTCTTCTGCTCATCCCAAGGCCCAGTGATAAGATCTATGGGCATGCGAACATCGGGATGAACTTCCGCCGATCCCCACAGATTGTTTTTATACATGTTTTCTATAGCAGGTGGAAACTGGAGAGCTCGCTCGTAGTCGGCCTCGAAGCAAGCGCGAGCGTCGAACTTCCACGTCTTCGCCTCATGCTGACGGACATGCTGCATGTATCGATCGCGGGCAAACACGTTTTCCTCGTACAATTCTTGTATGGCCCATCCATCGTGTTCGTAGTGTCGATAGCATCTGCCTCGAGCATATTTGTCTGCCCAAATCTGCTGGGCTTCGAGAATGAAGTCAATGTCCACCCAGGGCATTGATAGTAAGTCGGACTTGGAGGAATGTCAGACGATGGACAAGAAAGTAAGCGGATCGTGGTCCTTGAGTCAGGAGATGCTCCATGAAATTGACTTTACCTCAAGAGAAACGTCGCTATCTATGAACATATATTGCATCAAACAGGATTCATATTTTACTGGAATGCCAAAGAATTTGTTCCAGGTATCATGAAACCCTACCATGAACAACCGGAGAAGCGTAGCTTTCCCTGAAAGTTTGGCTCCTAGCAAAGGACTCGAACGAGGCAGAGCGAAGTTCTTCGAGTACAAGAAAATGCTCTCGAGCAATTCTAGCGGGAGATTTTGCAGCGAGTTCGGGCTGCAAGAAGAGCACCTGGCGTGTACCGATGCCCGAGTTGGTGGCATTGTCTCGGTCAGATCGAGCGTGGTGGAAGGGGATCTTTTACGTTTTCCCATGACCTGAACTGGTGGAAAGCTCATCCCGAGCGCGGCGCCCCTGTTCTGGTCGGGTTCTTGCTTCTTGGCCTCTTTGAACGCTTGGAACTCGAGTGTGATGAAACCAAGCCGAATCCAGGGCGGTTATAATAGAAGCCGTGTTTCGTGTTAGGCACCCTGTGGTTCTTGAAGCTTCCGGGATATGTGGTGAAATTGAAAGACTGTCCGGACATTAATAAGCCTCCATGATTCCACAGACTTGCTTATAATTACGCATTTCAGGCATTTCAGATGGCCAGATGGCGAAAAAGTGTGATCCAAAATGGGTTTCACTTGGTAGGGCTGGTCTGTGCCCACAAATAGTTGTGCTGGCTGCAACATCAACACGCGCTTATTAATGCAATGGACGCTGCGACGCGCAAACAACGCGCGACATTAACAAGTCCGCACCTTAGTTTGTGAAAGTGCAACTACATACCTGCATGTCGCCACAATTCCAGGAAAACAGGAGAACCACAGGTCATCCAACACGAAATAAACCTTCTACATATCGTCGGACTAATCTTGTTCGAATCTGTACCATCCGGAAACAATGACTCCTCCGCCCGAGACGAACGAGACGCCACTGCAAGCCGGGGAAACCCGCAAAAGGGCTTTGTCCACCGCGTCCGACCTCGCCGCAGACGACTCGCAGAATTACAAAAAAATGAAACAACCCGTGGCATCGGTACGGCCCTCACTGCAAAGTCTGCCGCTGGAACTACTCGAGAGCATTTTCGTGTACTCGACCAACTTGGCTCTTCCGCGCTCGAGTCCTATGTTGGGAGCCAAACTTTCCGGGAAGACTACGCTTCTTCGGGTGTTCATGATGGCATTTCATGATACTTGGGATCATTGCTTCGGCAAACTAGAAAACTGGTCGGAGAACAAGCGGGCTCCCATCGGCGACGTTTCTCTTCAGGTAAAGTCAATCGTATACAGGGCCTCCCCTGGTGCAAGAACCACCGCGGTCCGCTTGCTTCCGATTTCCATCTGCTGACATTCCCCCCAGTCCGACTTACTATCAAGGCCCTGGGTGAACGTTGATTTCATTCTCGAAGCTCAGCAGGCTTGGGCAGACAAATACGCTCGAGACAGACCCTACCGACACCACGAACACGAAGGCGTGCTCACACAAAGGCTGTATCAGAAGAGCATCCGCGCCCGCAACCGATACATGCAGCATGCCCTTGAGCATGAACTGAAATTGTGGAAGTTTGAAGCTCGCGCTTGCTTCGAGGCCGACTACGAGCGAGCTCTCCACTTTCCGCCTATGCCGTTTGGCGCCTTAACTGGCAGTCTAGGGGGATCAGCGGATATCCATCCCCATGTGCACATTCCCGTGAGTCTTATCACCGGGCCTTGGGATGAGGAGAAGAAACGTCTTCTGTTCTGGCTCGTCCGTGCAGGAGCCCGCGTGCGGGATGACGATAAGGAAGACTTCTGGAAAGTGAGAGTTGCCTGCCTTGACGCTGCGGTGATATCTCCCAAGAAAGTTGACCCTCTCATTGTAAACTGCCTGATGGGCCCCTGGATCTATACTGCTTTACCGAAAGATGCTGCCGATGAACGTCTTGCAAAGTTAAGCAGGCGGATTGATCAGAGACAAGACAAGAGGGACATGAGGGACGTTCTGCGGTTCCTGATCAAGGGTATGGATAAGGATCGGCAGTATTTGTTCCACGACTTCTCAGACGACGACTTGGACGAGGACGAGGAGGTCTGGGACAACGACGCAATGGACGCGATGTTCGCAGCGCAGTATTTCGATGAGTTGTATGACGAGGAGATGAATGAAGAGGAGATGAATGACGAACAAGGCGACGAGTTTGACCACGAGTAGGACTGAGCTAGCGGCACGCGATAGAGCAGGGAATCGAGGGAAAATAGCTTCACCGAGTCCATGTCAGCGTGCGTATGCTACCGGAAGGCCGCTCCTGAGACACGTCAGGCTGTACGACTCAACTGTCTGAAAGCGTTGACGGGTTGCTGGTCGAGGTGACTAGTTCAGGATGTGGCTGTGCTATTGCATCGGAAGGAAGAGTCACTGGTATGATGCTGTGCAGGTAGACGTCATCCGAGCTCGAAGCGGCTAAGCAACAGCAAATAACGCTGTCGACGACCCGACTATGTATACCTTTTATGTAAAAATCAGTTGGTTCAAGAGATTTCGCACGCAGTATCAACACCCTAAGCCAACTGAGCTACAAGAGGGCATAGACGGATAGATAGTAGCTCACAGCTTATTGTTGCACAGAAGAGTGGGCGCAACCGTCTGGTCTTCCATCGAGATTTGTTTCCGAATATCTCTCATGGCAAACTCATGCACAATAGGGTCGACATTTCTCGCGATCCAACGTCGAACTGCAGCTCGACACGATCTACTCCTGCTGTCCGAATTGCGAGTCTGGCGCAAGACGGGGAGTGGGCACTGTCTGTGTAAGGTTTAAGTGTATCGGCGATCGCTGTTGAGGATAAAACTTGCACTGCGGATTTGCCAAAGGGACCCATGGGTCTCAGATTCATGGTTGTGAAGCCGAGCCTAACAAACTCTGAGATGCTCATACCTGGATAGGTTCAAACACGGACTGACAAGATATGAGAGAAGAGATACCGGGCGGCGGGCGCTGCAGCCGATGGTGTGCTAAGAGAAGGCGGAATAGGTCCGTCTGAGTAACTGCCTGTCTGACGATGAGGCTACTCTGTGTAGGAACATTTTCAAGAATGTCCTATGATGTTTAGCTGTCTTGTCTTGTGCTGTGACACCGTAGAGAATGCGGGAACGTTGAAGCTTGGACGAGGTTATCGAAAGTAATAAAATTGGGGTGGAGCTTGGCTTCGTCGGCCGAGAAACTTGACTCGGTGCCGATGATAAGCAAAGGCCCGAAGGCTCAAAGAGACAAAGTGGTCCGTCACCGTGTTAGGTCCCATTTCTCGCGAAAGTGGCAGAGAATATCTGTGCTCGGATAGAGAAGCGTATTCGCGGGTCTGAACTCGTCATGCTTCCATTTCATAAGCGAGTCGAGTATCACGATGATCCGAGACACCCCCAGTAACTGAGCAAGATACAGGCCGTGTGCGTATGTGCCAGAACTTAGAAGACAGTAGCTCTCATGATTTCATTATTCTCATGCCGCTTCAATAGAAACCAACTAGACATAATGCTACGACGTCTCGGAATACACAATGGATCTACATCAAACCTTTCTCTACTGACCGACAAACGATTTCGCCTTCTTTCCCTCTTCAGTCTTACCCCTTGTCCCATACAATTACGCCTCTCCCTTTAGTATGTACGCCCTACGCCTTGAACCATTACCTGCCGCGGCCCGCCATTCCCTTCATTTCTATTCTTTCACACATTTATCGACAACATCATGATGCCTGACCGCCAAAATGCTGTAGCTCGTCCGTGATCACCAACCCCGCCACAGCAGCCGACGTCAGCGTGGCAGCCACCCCAGATACCAGCGCCGAGAGGGCCAGTCCGGAGACGTCGCCGCCGCGCGAAGGAGCCAACTGGCCGAGAATGCCAATCTGTACGCCCAAGGAGCCGATGTTGCCGAAGCCGCAGAGGGCATATGTGGCGATGAGGCGGGAGCGGGGACTGAGGGTTTGGTAGGCGGCGTCTTTGGTGAGTTCTGTGAAGGCTTTGTATTCGTTCTAAGAAGTTTGGTCAGTACTGACTTCCGAGCATTCAACACACCGCATACGTGCGTAGACGTAAGAGCACGACACATACCGTAATAACTTTCTGAGATATAAGCCGCGCAACAAGCAGAATATCATGATAGTCATTCTGCCGCGGGACGCCCAGAAAAAACGCCACGGGCCACAGCATATACCCCAGAATAGTCTGCAGCGTCAAGGTCGGGTCATTGATATTCAAATACCGCCCCCACCACGTTAACAACGCATTCAGCAATCCCACGGCCGCAATGATACACAGCAGAGACGCAATAATCGTCCCTCCAATCTTGATACCCAACCACGCGCCATTCGCAAACGCATGCAGCGCATTCTCCGCATGATGTTCCTCATCCGCCGGGATCGTAACCCGCCCTGCCGTAAGCGTTTCCTCCGTCTCCGGATAGCGCAGCTTCGAAATCGCCAGCGAGGCCGGAATGGACATGATACACGACGAGACCAGGACACCAGCATTCAGCCCCAGGTTGATATACCCGACCAGAACAGACCCCGAGATGGTCGCAAAGCCACACGTCAGGATCTGATGAATCTCCGCCTTGGTCATATGCGGCACAAACGGCCTCACCAGCATGGCCGACTCGCCCTGCCCGATAAACGGCGTCGCAGCCGCCACGACAGCCTCGGCGCCCGAAACACCCAGCCCCCAAAACACAAACGTGGCGCACTTTTGAATGAACCATTGCAAAAAGCCAACGTAGAAAAGCACCTGCACCATAGAAATAAAGAAGATGATAGCCGGAATCACACTGAAGAAGAACCACGGCGTCTGGGCCGTCTCATCATTCGTGAGAAACGCAACCCCCTGCCGCGCAAAGCCTAGCAAGTCCCCCGCACGGTCTGCAATGAAGCGAAAGACATCGTATCCTACGCCTGTCCGGAGGACAAACAGCCCAATCACGTACTGGCTCAGCATGCCAGCAATGACAGTCCGCCAGTTCACACGGCTGCGGTGCTTGCTCGTCGCCCAGAAGATAGCCAGCATGAGAAGCATCCCCAGGAGACTAATCGCGCGATTGGCGCGCGAATTATCAGCGGATTCTTCCGAGACGAAGCTTCCAATGAGCATTACGGCCAGGGCGCCTACCGCGCCGAGCGGAGTACGTAGTTTCGTAGGAATGGCCTCGTAGATAACCAGTGCGGAATGGGCCCAGAGCCAGCGGATCGCGCCGGAGACGTGTCGCGAGGGGACATGGTTGAAGAGGAGGCGCAGGGAGATGGCTAGCCAGAGGAGGAAAGGGACGACCCAGTTCTTGTCGTGACGGTGGAGGACGAGAGACGCGATCCACCAGCCGGTGAAGAAGAGGAAGTAGAGGAGGTGGAAGAGGGGACGATGCTGGCGGTGGATGCGCCGGAAGCGACTCGAGGCGGATTTGGGGTCGTTGTGGTGGTGTGAGCAGGCTGAGCCGCGGCGGGTGCTCACGATGCCGGCATCTGCTTTTTCATGGTCGCTGTAATCGGGAGGTGTGCTGAGCGGCTCGCTCTTTTCGACGGCAAGAGGCGGGTGGTCGTGATGCTGGTCGTGATGCTGGTCATGGTCGTGGCCGTGATGAGATGCCGGATGCGAACCTTGTTGTGTGGAGGCTGAGACCGAGACGGAGGCGGGATCGGCCGTTGTACCCGTCGCGTGGATCGTCTTGTTGAGAGTAGTCGACTCGGCGCCGGTCGCGTGATGCTCGGGATTAAAGATGCGCTCGCGGTTATTGAGCGCTTCCGAGCCGGGTGTGTGATGCGAAGGCCCAGGATGCTGGGAAGCGCTTGGGGGATTCGATTCGACGGCCATACTGGATTCCTGCCCGGCAATTCTGTCTCTCTAGACGCAGAATCGCAGACTCGCAGAATGCATGTGTGAAGACTTGAAGGCGAGAGAGACCAGGGGTTGCTGGAAATAAGTCGAGGTGGGCAGACTAGAAAATGGTGTACAGAAGTATGTAGCCTGTAGGTCCTAATAGACGAATAACCGAGTGAATCGACGAGCGAATCAACGAATAATCAGATAGCGCGTATCGCACACTGGCGCCGTTATCGCGAAACCCTCAGTACTAAGTAGGTTACTCAGTAGCTCCCTTGATAAGTTGATAGCCCTCACCTCGGGCACCTGCACGCTCAGGCGCCGCACAACTTCTTTGAGACAACGTCCGAGGCGCGGACCCTTATCCCGTGGACCGTATGTATAATGTACGACAGAGGCAACCGACCCAGCCTCCTCGCTGTAGCCTGTGAGGATAAGGGCAGGCCTTGAAAGGGACGAGTTGTGCTAAGCGCACCAAGAACGGAAATCAGAATGAAGAAAAAAAGAAAAGAGAGAGAAACTACCAAGAAAAAAAGAGGCAATCAAAATCTGCCTGTGTACAGAGTACTCTGTACGTACTACGGAGTACATACCTACGAATAAATTGCCACAGGCAGACCCCGGCGCCGGAACGGGACAAAGCAGCAGGAACTTTTGTACATGACCAAATTCGGACCGCAGCCTTGCCTTGCGGCTGGCGGCTGGCGGCTGCCACTAGAACTACATATGTAATCTGCTGACAACCTGACAAGTTGACAACCCATTTGCGCTTCACCAACAATCTCATCTTTTTACCCCGTACCAAGGTCCAAGTTCCAAGTTCCAACAGGCAACAGCCTACAGCCTACAGAATACAGAGTCCAGGGCCACGGATACCTAGGTGCCTACATACCTACTGTATCAGTTTCAAACTTTCCTCCGTTGGGTACATACGGCTGAAGTTGAATTAGCCCCAGGGGCAAAGTTGAAAGGACAATGCGATTAGGCACCCTGGTGGAGAAGCGAGGAAATCGAAGCCGGGCCCGGAACGAAAACGCCTTTTCTCTGGGGTTTGCCCGTTTAGCCGGCCTACAGCCCGATAAGGCAGGCCCGTGGTTCCTCTCTCTGGGCGTTGATTGGATGAGGCTTTGAAGCCGGTCCGGCACGGGACCTCTTTTGGGCAGGAGGGGCCTGGAGGGAAGAAGGAGGGAAGGGCCGGATTGTACATAACGTCCGTGGGTTTTTATCGAGTGGCGCCTTTTTCTCCGTCGCCCGTGGGTTATACCTATGTACATAGGTACATACCAGGTACATATAATATACATACATACATACCTACCTACGGAGTATGTAAGGTTAAGTGGGCGTTTGAGGCGGTGAAGAGGCGCTCTTGGGGCAAATAAATGTGGTGCGTTGACCGTTTTTATCCGTTGCGATACGGAGCATATTACCGGTACATATCTGCAGCGATAACATGTTCGTCGTCGTTATCAATGAATCGTTTTAGTCTTATCGGCTCTACGGAGCATCGTCGTCGTTATCGATTGCTAGATCGGGTCGTTCCGGTTGCATTTCTTGAAGTACGGACCTCGATCGGACGCTTAATCAAACTATGTACCTATGTATGTAGTACATACCTCATATGTACATGTAGGTATGTATGTACATACCTAAAGACTAACTTCTGCCATCGATTCGATCGTATACTCCGTAATACGCATCAATTGAATTTGCCCGTCAACCGTCCTTCTGTTGTCGTGATTATCATTTTTCGGTCATCAATCCCTTCCAAGTTCCAGTAGCCCATTATTTAGGTCCGACGGAACAATGCAACGGACATGACTTTGCAGCACCAGAGGCTGTACGTCCCGTCGGCCGTCTCGTCATGTTTGGTCATATTCTCAGCTCCGTCATACCCTCTGCCCAATGCCGTGCCATACCTACCTGGTGGCGCTGGCGACGGCGTCGGGGCTGTGGCCTCGAGCTTCAATAACGGAGCTGTCCTTCCGCCCACGAACCATAACCGTAACGCACACAGCCAAGTCCAGTGACATATCTACTGCCACCTCTTAAACAAACCACTCACTTTCTGTGGCCAAGTTGCCTCCGTATCCATCCGTGGTCAGCATTCCAAACGTGAAAAAGGCTGATATACATAGGAATAAATATACGTAAAATAATGATGCTCGTGAACCACCCCAGATATGTAGGTATGCACAAACACCTGATAACAGAGTCCTCCTAGTCACAAAACCACTCGATAATAGATACACTGTACCATGCCCAGTTACTCCCCTCCTCTAAACCTCTGATTAAACTCCTCCACAGCCACCCCAATCATCTTGTACAAAAACGCCCTCTCACTCCCTCCCCCCACCGGCACAAACGGCCCATTCGCCCCCTGCCTCAACACCAGACTCACCCCCGTCCGCTCCTTGGTAATCGTCTGAACGTCCTTGAGCGGCACGTCCCACTCACTAGTCAGACGCCTGGACCTAATAAGCAGAATCCGAGCAAACGTCACCATCACCACCATGTCCTCCTTGGGCAGCTCCAAATGCCCAATGTATTGCTCGTCAAAGTATCGCCCATTGTCCACCTGCTTCAGCCAGTACTGCCCCATGGCCTCCCGCGCGCTGTACGGCCTCACGATGCCATCCCGTGGAATGAAGCGCGGGAACCGCGTCCTCTCCAGCTCCTGTCCGTCAAACACCGTCGTCGTGTTGCGTATCCCTTCGCTGAGATTGCTGGCCATGTCCAACACACCCACAGCTGGCTTGGTCGCCAACCCCAAAACGCCCTTGCCGACGCCCTTGAAGAATCCCAGTGCACCTTCTTGTTCCGCTCCTTCGAGGGGCTTGCGTGCTAGGCCGCCTACGCCAGAGGCCACGCTTGTGAAGAGGGAGTTTGCCCCGGCGGCGACTCCGTACAAGGCGTGTTTTGGTCGATTCCTCGCCTTCGTAATGCGTCTTCGATCCTGGAATTGCTTGTCTAGCGATGCTGCCGCGAGGCCTTTGCTGAGACTGCCCGTAAATTTGGACAGACTGTCCGTGACCCCAAAGACGGTCTTCTTCGCAAATGAGGCGGCTCCCTTGGCGATGCCAATGCCAAATTCCTCAGGTCGATCCGACAATATGAGCCCCTGGTATGGTTCGTAGAAGATGTCCGTCACACCCGACGATATGTTGTTGAAGAGGCCGACCGGGTTGCCTAGAAAGTCGGCCGAACCCAGAATCTTGTGAATCTGATACATGACTTCTTGGCTGTAGTGATTTGTCATGTTCTGTATCAGCACCGTCGTAGATACTCGCACATTGTCCAGCATGAGCGCGTTGAACCGGATCGGCGCATCGTTGACGTTTCCAATAGCCATGGTCATGACATTCAAGAAGAACATGATTGGGTTGTGCGACGACGTCTTGTCTTCCGCATTGATGCGCTCCGTGCGCATGAAGCTAAGGTCGAGCTGCATGGGTTGGATGTTCAGAACCTCAAAGTACAGATCCTGGCCGCCTTGCTGTTGAGACGGCTCAGGAATGTCCAAGTCCTCGTCGCACAACTTTCCTTCTTGCTCCACCATCGTCCAGCTCGCGCCCGGAACGTTGGTAAAGTCCAGAATAGCAAACACAAAGTCCTCGTCCAGCTCAATCGTCATCTGCTGCAGGAGCACCGACGCGTATTTGATATATGTGACTCCGTACGAATCATCCTTGACGCGGCTCATCATCGCGTGCAGTGACGGATGCGCGTCCACTTCGTTGGCCTTTTTGGGCACCACGCTGGGATACAGTACCATGGGGAAGATGCCGCCGTAGAGCTGGTTGTCAATCTGCATCCACTTGACAGCAAGAGACACTGTTTGAATGAGCGGTGAGTCGCTAAACCGAAGCTGTACGTCCCTGAATGTAATGTACGCCAGCTCCTTCAGTTGCGCATTGACCAGTGAGATGCCGATGCCAGAAAGTTTGAGTTGCGCCCGAAACGTTGAATCCGTGTCCTGGTCCTTGACTTCGAATGCCTCAAGTCCGGTTGCGGTACGGGACAGGGCCTTGGGCTTGTACATGCTCTTGCTGGCCCTGAAATTGCTCAGAATCAGTGTTTGCGTCGGTCCGTCAGCAGCAACATTGATGTCAATGATCTTCTGTTCCCCCGAGGCAGCGATGAACTTCATTGGAATCTGATTACCCATCTCTGCCAATTTGACGTGACGTTCCTTATTGTTGGTGGCAATGACCAGTTCGCGCACCTTGGCCGCAGGAAAATCCCACGCGTAGGGCATGATACTCCTAGGGGGCAGCCTATACCGGATCGGCCTCCAGCCACTACGGTCCTCGCCATCATCCTCGTCCACGTTGGGATTGGCCTGGTAAAAGGTAAACTCGGTGTCGCTTTCATTGCGCATCGAATATGGCCAGTTCTTCGTCTCCATGCTCAGATGCAGGAAAATTGTCGAGTCTTCCAGGAGGATCTCCACCCTGACTAGGCGCTGACGCTGGCCGGCTTTGGCAATCTTGACGTGCGCGATCCCGACGTCGGCAATGTTGAAAGGTGACGTCCACTGGTTGTCCACTCCAGAATAGCAAAGACACAGCTGCTTCACAGCCGACTTCTGCATAAAATGCAGCGGCTGCAGCGCCCCAGGCTCCAGAGTCATGTACCCAGACGAGCTCGACTCTCGGACCAGAAGCTCTTCGTGCAACTTGTTTTTGAGCACAAATCGCGGCGCTAGAGTCACCACTTTGGTCATCTTGTATTTTCCTTCGCCCGAATTGACCGTAATGCCGAGATGAATCTCCTTGTGCTTCGAGCTTGAGTTCAGCACCACTTCAGACGTGCTCCCAATAGCATCGAAACTCTGATGTTTGCTCCATTCGGACTCGTCCACCTTGAGCAGCGCCCGGTTTCTATTGTCGTGATTGCCATAGGAGAACATGAACGGCAACGCCTTGGGCCTGTTGCCCTCCGTCGCGTCAGCAAGACGAAACTGTCCTGCCGCCGGTTTGGCCTGCTGTAACCAGCTCTTCATGCGAATGTGAAGGTCAAGTCCAGTCTTGTTCAATACCACGTATGGACTGTACACCGTTACCTTGAACGCACCTCCACTGTCGGGAATCTTGAAGTAGTGCAGTACGAGGTTGAGCGGCAATCCATCATCGTCCTTGACCACGATCCTCCTCTCCTTACGGAAGTCTTCCGTGTTGCCAGTATTGATGATGGAGAAGTCACTCGGCTTGAATACTGTGTCCTGCATGTCGATGCTGAGGAGAAGCAGGTGCGAGAGCTCCACAACATGAACAGGGCTCACGCCACCTTTGCGCAAAAAGTTCGTCCAGTCTTTCTTGGTGTTTTTGTCGTAGATTCGGTACTTGAAGTCATAAGGAAGGAGGTTTTCCAAGGTGACTGGTGCAGATAACTTGATCTTCATATATGGATATATTCTAGAGAAATTCGATTAGTAAAGTTTCGTCCAGAGTTGTCATCAGACTGCGTGCGTGGCACGTACTTTGTCATGGGGTTAGACTTGTCAAACCGAGCATGGACTTGGAAGTAAAAGGGGTCCCCATTCTCTCCTTTACACACCAACTGCTTCGTTGGCCGCTGGAGCAGCTCTTTCCACCAAATATGCTCTCGGCTCCATTGGTACCCGAACCCGCCATCAGGACGAATCAATGCACGTTTCTCAAAGACGGCGCCCACCGGAACAGGCCGCGAGTCACCTGGCGCAATCTTTTCAATCTTGAGCAGGTGACCCTCTCGTTCGTCGTAGACACCCAGCTCCACGGGAATTTCGGTCGCATTCTCCACCATCAGGGGCGATCGAAGCGTGACATATTTCACATTGTCAGGTCCCAGGCTGACCTCCACACACAGACGATGCAGGACATTATCCGTTTTTGGGCGGAGACCGTATAGAAACTCGCCTTCTCTGTTGAGTCTGACATTTTTTACCACGTCAAATCCACTGCCCTCGAGTTGAATTCCAACGTCATTCTGACTAGATTCCGTCAACAGGTTCTCCCGCATCTGCTCCCAGTGCTCAAAGGTCCAGGGCGACTCGGCGCCATCTTCCAGCCGTAAATCAATAGGCTCCTCCGAGCTTGCACTCTTTGAATGTAGGATGACTTCAAAACCCGTGTAGTTCCTGATGCGGTAAGGCGCCTCAACCCCTCTTGGCTTGTCGAGAACATCTTGCTCCGTTGTCAAAAAGGTCAAGGATTTCGATGCCAAAGCGATGGAAGCTGTCGTAATCGTAATGTCAAAGGCTTTTTTGGATGCCACGTCCACTGATATCAAGCCAGATGCCGGATCTTTCGCCACGCCTAGACCAACCTGCCAAGGCTCCAACAGCGGTTCCCAGCTCGATTTGGAAAAGTTGTATACGCTTGAGTACATATCAATCGCCGACTCGGCTTTCAGGTTCGACGACCAGTTCTCTGCAGTAGCGGTGAAGTTCTTGATGCCAATATCAAGAATGGGCAGCTCGTGCAAGTCGCCGATGAGAACAATGCGAACACCTTCAATAGTGGCCGACAATTCCTCGCGATTGAGTGCGGTGACCGTGGCGGGTTTAGGAGGCGGCTTCGTGGATTTTCCGGCAATGGTCTTCGTGCCCATTGTTTTAGCAATCGTCGAGAGACCACGTCCGCTGGCAGACTGGTATTTCAAGCCGGTACCACGAAGCTGTCTGGCCTTCTTCTCCGCAGCAGTCACTTCGGCATCTTTCGTCTCGTTTCCAGAGAGCTCTCCAGCCCTGCTTACGACTTGAAGCACGAGAAGAATATCGCGAAGCGACAATCGGAGAATTAGTGGCTCGATGTCCACGTGGATGCTTGTGACACCAACCTGAGAAGTATCCATGTTCAGCTGAATGGAGAAATCGTCAATGATACGAAGGCGAGATGTTTCAAATTTATCCATGCGGCACAGGTACATGCCAATCTCGGATATCTGGAAGGTGAGGGCGTGTTGTTTCGACAGCAGCATTTGTCTAATGTTAAGGACAATAGCCTCCGAATTCGTCGCAGGTGGATTTGCTATCAGAATCACTTGAGCGTCCACAAGATTGATCCGAAACGCCATAGACATTGCCGAGTCATCGTCCGATTTAGGAGGATTGGGCGAGCTCTGCCCATCGCGACGCCGAGAGACTAGGGTATGTTGTCTTTCAGAGCCCGAGGTATTCGTGCGAGCCACCTGCATAGAGCTACTGTCAGACCCGTCGATGCTCTCTCCAAGGCTCTCATCATCCATCGGACTGGCGTCATCCACGGCAAGCCCCTCCGTAATAAATCGTTGAATGGTGAACAGATAGTCGAGAGCAAAGATGATGCGCGGGCTATCGATAGTAGCCATAGCGATCAAGCTTCTCTCTTTGCCCCCCGACATGGTGATACTGGCCATCAGCTGCTGGGCATCTCGATTGGACGACGTCATGATTCGCTTGAACTTGTTCATTTCTCTTGGTCGACTGTCATGGATCGTGAAGGACTGTATCAGGAGTTCGGCTTCCAGTGAGCCGTCGGACAGCATTCTCGTCTTCAGGCGTGTCTCATCCAGCGAAAATTTGGAGAGGCTGGATTTTTCCACATCACCCACTGGCTCATCTTCTTCTGCCATGATGAGTTCCAGTCCGATGATTTTGGCATTGAACACGAGATCAAGCGTAGTCCACGCATCTTGCAGAGAGCTGAGCTCCGGAGATAGATCAACCAGTTTTGTGTTGCCGCCATTCTCTTCTTCCTCAGGCGCTGCTCTCGCACGCTGAAGAGTGCCTTCATCCACCATCTTCGCGGCCTCTTCGTCATAATCGCCTCCTTCTCCAGCGAAAGCGGCAGGGACAGACTTGGAGATTTCCAACAGCGACTTCAATTGAAATTGGGTCAGGCGGAGTTTCATGTCCGAAAGAGAGCCTTCAATCTCTGTGTCTGGCCGCTTCACGCCTTCTTTGTGCTCGGCATATGTTATATTGAACCCCAAGTCAACGTGATCAATCATCTCAAGCTCTTCAGAACGACCGTTCGAGTAGTGGAAGTCGGACGTAAGTCTTATGTTTCTTATGCCAGCAGAAATCTTCATCGCGATGTCCGAGTCCTCACGGTCGTCAAGTGGCACGAACTTGTTCTGAGCATAGATCTCTCCCAAGTAAGCAGTTGTCACGTCGCCTTGGTGTTGATTCGACACAAAAAGGCGAGGAAAGACGACGATCGGTGTCTTAACGATAACATCAAAGTGAATCTTGCTTGGACTCTGCTGGATCTGATTGGCGCGAGTGACCGCTGCCTGCCTCGCAGCATTGTATAATGCTTGCATCTTGCCAAACTTGACGAGGAAGTCAATGATCTTGCGGAATGGTTCTTCGACAAAGTTCACCTTGACTGACCCAGCTCGAAGAAAAATTGAGCTATCGTAGCCGGGATACGCTTGTTCATTCCCGGCGTCAAAAGTCTGGTATCTGAAATCAGCGAGTTCGTCGCCTTGGATCGTGACAAGCCTGCGTAGATTCGATTCGGCTGAAACACCAAGGTTCACATCGTCAACAAGAGACAAATCACCCAACCTCGCAGTTACGCGCATTGTATTGCCACTGAGGAATATCCCCGTGTCACCGTGATTCAACGTCAGAGTAGCAAGCCTCATTCCATCATTGTTTAAAATGAGTCGGATAGCCTTCAAATCGACCTTGACGCGAATGGATGCCGTCTTATCAGCAGGCGTTGGTGGCTGCACCACTCCTCCTTCCAGTTGGCTGCTGTCATCAGAATCCGTCACGTCAATGGCGGATGTCTCATTAGCCTGCTCGTTATCACCGCCAGTAAAGGTGATGAGAATGAAATCCAACAGCGTTAAAAGCGTCTTACGGGTTACAACAAGGTTGATGGTCGACACAACTGCAGTAATGTTAGTTTCGACGCCTTCATAGACAGGCATGAACTCTGGTGACTGTCTGTTGATTTTCTTAAATTCGACGTGAACGAGGCTCCTGCCAGCTTTGACGTCCTCGGGATCACCGGATGACACGATTGACTTGAACTCTCCAGTTGGGTTCTCGACGAAATCTTCCACTGCTACAGATCCCAGTGACACTTCGGCAGCCATGTCGTATGTCCGGGTGTAAAATGCTAGGTCGAACCGTTGAGCGACCAGCTCGACCAGCAGGACGTCAGGCTTGATATGATCTGGGTCGCTCTTGTACAGTGAGCCTTTCAGGGTGTCGACCTTGAAATTGAGCTCGAAACTTTTCTGTTGAATATTGAGATGCTGTAAATTGCCCCCGTCGGATGCATCCTCGTAATCGTCATCATCGTCGTCAAAATCTTCCAGCACAACTGCAGTCTGAGCTTGCAGGAAAGGAAACGACGAAGTTTGACGTTCTCTCGTAGACTTTCTCCGTGATCTGTTCGAGCTAGTACTCATGACTCGCGGTCGCTGAGGCGGCTTTGACACATCCGCAGTGGATGTCTCGAGGTCTTGTATCTTGCCAAGCTTTGGAATAGCGGCATCAATGACCTTCATGAGGCTCTTGTATTTCGAATCAGACACTGTAGCGTGTAACATGGGAAGATGCCCCGATACGCGTAGCTTTGTGAGATTTGACGCCTTCGGCAATATGGATGTCTCAACGACAAAATCGACGCTTATCTGTTCCACGACATGCAATTGAGAGTCGGAGCTTCCCTTGGCAAGTTGCTGTTTCGTCTCCTCAATGGACGGGCCAATGAGAACTTGCGTAGACGTGAGCTTGACCAAGAACTTGTCATACATGATTGACTCCAAGCGTTTTTGATCATCCTCGCTGTAGGCATGCTTCTGCTTTGACTGAATCTCCTTAAGGGTCTTGTTATCGACAAGCTGACTGTTGACATGGATATGGCCGGCGTCCACGATCAAGCAAGTCGACTTCTCTGAGATGACGCTCACAGGTAGAATGATGAGAGGCGCCTGGAGATCCAGTTCGGCATTGAGGGTCTTGTGCTCTTCAAGGGCAAATTCCAAGCCCGCACGAGTTTGCTCTCTGAATCCTTCCACAGTCGCACCAGCGCTCTCCATCAACGCCGTGATGGACTCCATGTGTCTCTCCGGTGGGCGGAAGAAGTCAACCACGCCGACAATAAAGTTGGGGTTCCAGACAATCTCGAGTGGCTTCAGCTTTCCGACAATAGCAAAATCTCCCTCTCGCTCAATTGGGTTCTGTTCAACCTCAAACTGGAAGAACGGCTCTTCTTCAACCTTCTCCAGCTCCTTCAAGGACAGGCTTTTCCGTTTACGGGTGTCGGGTGCATCTTTCACGCGTACAATCTCAGGATACAAGCTATCGGGCGTAGTACCGTCGTTGACGCGCAAGCCTCCGAGACTGACATTTGCCAGGATAGAATCGGTTCTCTTGAGAGCTTTGGCCTTGAAAACATCGAAATGAAGACTCAAAAGATCAGCAGGATAATCGTGAGGGCTCTTTTTCAAGGTGAAACTGCCTGTGCTGAGTGATGCCTCAAGACATAAACTGACGGCTTCTCTCGGAACATCCACCTCCTCGGCAAGGGCTGTCCTCTCGTCCCAATCAATCATGTCGTACAGCTCCTTTCGCTGCTCTTCAGTCATCTGGGTATTTTCCTCGTTTTCCTCAATTATTCCCTGAGGCTTAGATCCCCACATCCAGGCTAGCCAGCCCTGCTGCTCCGATTGATGAGGATGCTTTTTCAACGCTTCGGCGTTTTCTTTCTTGAGCTGGCTTCGTGCTAACGACCTCCAAAATCGTAAGTCGTCATAGTCCAGCTTCCATTCCAAGTCTTTGATGGTATCACTTTCTTCGGCCGTGAGCTGATGTTGTTGTTTTCTCTTTTTGAAGAGCTCTATATAAGTGCGTCGGCTGTCACGTCGCTCGCGGAAGTACTCCCAGGACCATTTGCGGTTCTTTTCGTGAATCTTATTCAGAACGGCGTTGCCGGCAAAAAGCAACCAGGCCCGAGGATCTTCCTTGGGCCTACTGTCCTTTGGCTTCAAAGCTTTGTACTCCTGGTGTCTAATAAAGTAATGGAACAAATCGACCATCATCAAGGCATCGCGATATTGGTGGTCGTCGAGAACAAGACCAATCTCTTCAAACAACAGATTTGCCTTGAACTTCGGTACACGGATATCTCCAGACTTGTCCAGCTCGATTTTTGCTTGGCCATTGACAGGTCGTAGGATGTACTGGTGATTCTCATGCATGTCACTGGTCATGCCCAGCATTCCCTTGAATTTTTCCACCATGTCGTCGTGTGACATGGGTTCCTGCAAAGGCGAGGTTGCTTCACGGCCAGCTCCAAACAATTCCGTGTCCGTGTTCCAGTATACTGCCAATGCGCCCAACGTCGCCAACTTATGAGACGTTGCGTTTGAGTCCTGAATAAAGGTAGGAGTCCATTGACCATCGGTGCTGACTGCGCTGAACTCTTCCAATGTCAAACCGAGGGCGAATGGATGCCCGGGTGTCGATATGGAATCCTCGTAGCGGATATGAATGTTCTTGACGGTCACTTGAAGATTGTCAACAATCTTGGTGACCAAACTCTGGGTGAAGCTCTCGTTCTTCTTCTGTTCTTCCTGACTCATTCCTTCTTGACTTTTTTCTTTCAACAACTCCGCACTATCCAGCTTGTCCATCTTGATCCGCTGTCTCCTTCTCTCCTCTTCTACTTCGTCATATTCAGCCTCCTCTTTCGGGCTAGCGAGTAGGAAAACATCCTCGATGAGAACTTGAACCGGGGCGCCACGCAAATTGGACCACGGAATGATCAGAGTCAGCTCTCCCAAATGGCCTTCCACGACATTAATGGGAAGCTTCAATTGGTCCAAGGCTTCACGACGGAGATGAAGGTTTCGGAGCTTGACATCGCCGGACCAGATACCGACCTTGAGCTGCGTTGGGTCGAAGTTCTCGACATACAAGCCCAAGAAACGGTTCAGCAGACCAGCCACCAGTCCCTCCAACATCGCGACAGCGTTGTTGCCGTAACCCTGGCAGGGCAAACCAGAACGGTGTTAAAGACGGCCTATGGCTATGCTAGCCAACATGAGGCTGGGCGCTATTGTCAAATTCGTGCGTGATCGGATCGGCTCGTTCAAATTACGCGATTCGAAGGTGCCGGTGAATCTAATCGGCCGCGCAGGTTGCCCAGGTATCACTATCGGGTATTAATTACTGAGCGAGAAGCTCTCGGTTTATCGAGCGAGACACGGATATATTTGCATTTCGGTCGAGGATCGACAAGGTAGGGCTGTTGCGATGCACCGCCGTGCAATTCTTCGACCACAGGTGACTAAAATATATCAAGTAGGATCAATGATGAAGCACGAAATGACAGCGACCGGATTATGTGGCGGGCAAGAAGCTTAGGGACGATGTGTTGATCGGAAAATGACTTGAGCACAAGCAGACAGCGACAATGAAGGGAGCGATTTCATGGCGCCCAGGCACGCGTTGTGCTGGATCCGTGACGTAGTGGACATGAATTCATGAGAGTTGGCAGTTACAGCCAAGCTGCTTGGGTTTCAGCTTTGGCAATAGTACAGGTATGTATGTACATAGGTACTATTGTATGTACCACGAACTATGGCGTACGGTGGCGCAGTAACTAGCGCAATTTGTATCATACGGTGGCACGTAAAACATGCTCTGCAGGGCTGATCAACAGCGGGGTGTGGGGCTAGCTTGCTCCACTAGACCGAAAGGGGCCTACCGCTGCACATGACAGGTTCCTCGGATCGAGCCCAGCTGCAGCATCTTGCCATTGAATCTGCCTTGGTTCCTTGTCGACGTCACCCGTTCATCAAGCATCCCGGGTCACAGAAAAAAGCAATGTGAAACATCGGACGTCTATTGACAATGACCTTTTTTGGTTGCATATTCTTATCTCATCCAATTTCATCTCACTTCACCTCGCTCGTTGCATCGTCTCTTCTTCTTTTCATTTGTCTTTATACTCATCTCGGCTTAGTCGACGACCACAAGAAATCAACCTGTATTCGCGTCCATCACAAGCCGTAAACCGCACAAAAGACTAGGGTATGCCGTTTAACGCCCATCAGAAATGCACAACAAAGACCAGCATCATGTATAGAGCCCAGACTCAATTGAAGAAAGAAAAACCCCTTTCGCCGTTCAATTCGGTCCCTTCAGTACAATAAATCAACAGCATATAGAGAGTTTGTTATATGCGTTGGCCATCTATGGTCCACTCAAGGGCGTGCAAACGCTTGTTTCGCCTGCTGCATGTCAGAGAAAGGCCTAGATGATGTAAAAACACAAAACATGTTTACGCACCTTCATTTGTTCAATACGAGCTTTGAGTTGGCTCGTCACCTCAGCCGCTCGTGTCCAGCTCTCGACGCGCGACGACGGTTGGGGTAATGACGAAACTGGCCGTTCCCTGGCCATGGGTGCGTTTGATTCCATATTATCGCATGTCGGGGTAACGGCCCTCCGGAAGCCTCGAGCAGGAGAGTCACGTCCAGAGGACGGGCCGCTGCCACTGGCATAGCGGAGTTCAGGGCTGAGCTTACTTCTAGCATACGACAACTCGCCATTTTCCTTCTCTTCGGACATGGTGCTTGTGAAGCTCATCTTGTGGCGGTTTGCGGAAGAAGAAGCTCCAGAATCGTGGTAGATACCCATATCTTCCCGTATCGGTGACGCTACTGGTTGATCGTGTTAGTTAGATCCTGACGCTAGCAAACGAACTCCTGGTAGGAAATACGTACTTGGACTGCCTCTGCCCGGTGATGCGGCGAGACCTTCGGCTCGGCTTAGTGCCTTCTTCAGACGATCCAGTTCTCTCCTCAAGCGCTCATTCACTTGCTCTGTTGCCTCAGCATCACTCTTGGCCCGGACGAGCTGTGTTTCCTTGGCCTTGATACTCAGCACATCCCTTGTATGGTCCTCGATGAGGCCAGCATTGTGATTCTTCAGCTCCTGGATTTCCGACATGAATTTGTTTCGCTCCTGTCTCATGTCGTCCATTTGGCGGGAGAGACGATCGTTGGATGCTCGAAGTTCTTCAAGCTCAGCACGCTCAACCGCCGTAAGGCCACTGGAAGGTGGTGGTGAGTCCGCAGTTGGCATAATTGGGCTTGCGACAGGCTTGGTCAAGGATCGACCAGCGAGTCCACGAGATAAACCCAGTCGAGGCTGCGGCACAGGCTCGTCATCAGCAGGCATAACTGGTGGTCCTGCCGCAGGCCGGCGGGGTGAGGCTGCTCCGGGACCTCCAATCGTGCGTTTCTGGGGAGCTTTCAATCCACCTAGACTCGAGGGCTTAACAGCGCCTAGCTTGCTTGCAGCTGCAGAAGGTCTGGCAGTCGGTGGTGGTGCAGATGCTGTCTCTGTGGGCATGACTGGGGCTGCCTTCTTTGCCAGAGGCTTCTTTCCGCCGAGTGCTTTCTTGGCTGAAGGTGGAGGAGCTTTGGCTGCTGCTGGTGGAGGCTTTGGCTTTTCCTTAGCCTTGACCTCGGCTGTCTCAAAGAACTCCTTCACCTTTGTCTTGCGAATGTCATCCAGGCCCTCGAGATAGGGAGTCATAGCTCGCTCGCCTATAATCTTCATAACCGTTCCCAAAATTTCGGCACCACCGTCTCGAAGGACCGGACTGGACTCTGAGAGGAGCTTCTTGCCTGCTTCACAGATGGTTGCAATTTCGGGTTTTGCTGGAACCGTCTTTGTAGTGCGCAAGCAGCGAATAAGAAATTTCATGGTTCCTTCCTTGACCTGCGGGTTCTTGTTGCTCAGATAGGCAATGATATCCTCGAGGCAATCACTAAGATTTGTTGATGCAAAGACCGCATCTAGGGCTGTACCAAGGGCGTCTGACACGGTCGCTTTCTTCTCTTTCAAGCGATCCATAATCGGCTGCATGACGACTGCACGATACTTGCTATAATGATGTCGCAGACCAAGGGCCAACTGTTGGACACATGTTGCCGCCTGCGTAACCACGGCGACATTGGCATCCTTCATGCACTTGGCAAGACCTCGATTTACCTCATGGAAATCGCTGTCTTTGATCCGAGGAACATTCAGAACATGGTGCAGGGCATCGACAGCTTCTTTTCGGTCCTTCCATTTTGAAGAGGCAAGCAAATCCGTGAAGTTCGCAGGAATCTTCTTGGAGATGTCCTCTGGCTCGGCCAGAGCGAAGGTATCCAGCTCAGCAACTTCTTCCCCTTCAGTTTCGCCTTCGTCATACTCTTCACCGCCTGCTGGGGCAGCTTCCGCCGCTGCCTGTTGTGATCTAAGCAAGCGCTCTTGTTTGGGCGGCGGCTCAGCTTTGACCTTGTCAAATTGAGCTTCCAGGTCCGTTTGCTGGGTAGGCTTCAAGTCACCCCAGAACATCGGCTTCATAGCCTCGCGCAGCCATCTGTACAGCTCAACAGTAAGATTCGTCGCCTCGGCACGGACATTTTTGTCAGCTGCACCGAAGACCTTTGGTAAAATTTTGAGCACCGGTTTCGGGTCCACGATTTTGCAGCCGTAGTTGTGGAACACGGCGGTAAGAGCGTTCAGAGTCGCCGCGACGTTTTTGGGAACTTTGTTTGAAAGACCAGGCAGGATTTCTTCCACTACCGGGCCAGCAACGTCGAGTTCGACATAGAGGAGTAGAGCCTCCTGTGCATTTTGTTTCGTGGCTGCTCTCGTTGATGACAAACATTTCTCGACCATGGGTGTAATCGTCGATCCTCGGGTTCGTAATGCGCAATCGCGGCCGCCATACTTGAGAAATGCGCAAAGAGCAATAATGGCTTCTTGTTGTGCGGCAACATTGGAGTCCGTGACTGCTGACTTCCACAGACCTGAGTCGTTCAGGAATGGGCGGAAGCAAGGATCGGATTCATCGGGGGTCGCGGCAAATTGTTTAGCGGCAGTCTCGTATGCTGCCTTTCGGACTTTCCAGGCCTGGTTCAACACAGGTCAGCTTGCTACCACTGAAAGAAGAGGAGAGGGATGGTCACCTTGTGAGCAAACCGGTCAGGCAAGGGCAAGGAGCTGAAGTCCTCCTCCTGTTCTGCCATATTGAACGCTGGCCGGTTGAGTTCAGGTTGGGAATAGTCCGGGGAGGCTTTGTGGGATAGCCGACAATCTGCTGTCCCCAAGCCAACTAGTTTTGAAATCAGTCTCCGTAAGCCACGACGAGAAGGGTCTTCTTCCATCATTATATGATTATAATCACTGTGCATGCATATTTTCCGAAGAGGCTCAAAAGCGCGCCGAGTATACCATTCGTCATATGAAAGAATAAGCTTGCGCGCACATACCGGCAAATAAGATGGCAAATTCGCGTGCGAACAGTCGGCCTCGGAGGGGCAGTGCAGGATGGACCGAAAGAATGAGGTCGTCGGGACTGGCAGAGTAACGTTAGGCGACGTAATCGGGTCGTGATATCCTCTCTGAACATGGCTGTCAGCAAATAGAAAGGAGTGGTAGCCTTGTTTGCGCGGGGAGGCTGCAAGCTGAACTGGAATAACAAAACAAAACAAACAGACGTCGCTAGGCAGCCCGAGCGGTAGAGACCGCTTGACATAAGTGTCAATGGATGGCTATCTTACCTTTTTGGTTAAAATGGACTGATTCAATTGGAAGAAAGTCCAAAGCGTATCGGCGCGACAGGAAACTATCCGTGGAAAGCAAGGGAATGAATGATTGATGATGGCTGCAAACTTGGAAGTTGAGAAGGGCGCAAGTCTACGGGTGTACATCTGGTTGCCGGTCATTTTAGGCGGGGCGGACCAAGTACACAACCGGATACAGGGGAATTCCCGAATTCTGCCCAACAGAGACCAATCAGAGCCCAACCGTCTTGTGGGGCGCGCTGACCTTGACCCGGTGACCCGTGCCTGGCACTAATGGCTACCTAGGTACCTAACATACCAACAAGTTAACAACCGAGGACAATGGAACAGCCTACCCTGGAAACAAAATCATTTTCGCAGACACGATCACGATTCACAAGCTATAGTTCAGATCGACTAAGAAATTGTGACGATTGCCAGAACGACTGTAAGTGACTGAGATAGAACAACATCAAAACACTTGTGATGTGCTGCGTCAAAACTCTGTATTCTCAGTTACAACTCCGTGCATACCTGGTATTTTGTGTCTGGTGAACTCTGGTCCCCCACAAACGCTGTCTGCAGAAGGTTTTCAACATCGACACTGGCCCGTAGTCGTGCCATCATTCACTTTGTTCTCTTGTGAAGTTCTGCATTCTTATAGATAGATTGTTATGTGTTAATCAGTGCATCAGAAACTCCCACTGTTATGCGGCCCGTGGGGGCTGTGTCATCACCTTGCCACCCTTGCTTCTGCATTGCTCTGAACATTCCAGCATGAGTACTGTCATGATGCGATGCGACAAGAATACAAGACGAGCCAGGGTTGCTGAAACTCTGATACCGTACGGAGTAGTCTTGCGCCTTTGAACTTTGAAGGCGGCACGAAGCATCAACGTCATTGGTCACGTGACGAGACGCGCTCTTTCGTCCTCAAGCTCCATTTGCTGTTGTCACCCATACAGGCTCTCCGACATATTCTGGCGAAAATGAACGAGTCATCAGCAACACCCTCGCAGCCGTCGGAGCTCCAGGCAACACCTTGATCATGGCAAATAATGGTGGATTCTCGTTCGACCCGTCCCGCCTGAACAAAGCGTCGGCCGCAGAATTTTCATCCTCAGAATCCGAATCCGAGAATGAGTACCGGATACCAGGCGTAGAGGCGGACGATAATAATGATTTCGGAGACTTCAACCCAAGGAAGAAACGGCGCGTTGGCAGAAACAACAAAGAACAGGCGGCGTTAGGGATTTTCGGATCCGACAGCGAGGACGATGGGCCCCATTCACGGTGGAAGCGAAAGACCCTGAGAACCAAGGGCATGACTTTTGTGCCGACGACCACGAGCGGAAACAACTCGGAGGAGAATATGGAGGACGAGGAGGACAACCGGCCAGTTCTGGGCAATGGCGACGGTAGCGAACAGGAGGTGGACGATGACGAGGAGGAAGAGGAGGAGGAGGACGGTGCTTCTGCTGGCGTGGGGTTGGGATTTGGCCGTGGACTTGGGTCTGCATTCCACAAAACAAGGAACGTCGATGCTGACGACAACCAAGGGGTCGCGACCCCGAAAGTGGACGCCAAATTCACTGGTACGGGTGCTCTAGGCATGGGTTTTGTACCCTCATCCGCGAGAGACCCCGTTTTGCGGGTGCCCGATAGCGAGCAATCGAAAGTGCAAAACAAGCCACAACCCAGCACTTTTACAGCGAAAGGGAAGATGAATGCCAAAGGGTTCGGCGCACGAATGATGGCAAAGATGGGCTACGTCGAGGGCAAAGGTCTTGGCAAAGAGGGACAGGGCAGAAACGTGATTATCGAAGCGAACTTACGTCCCCAAGGCATTGGCTTGGGTGCTGTCAAGGAGAAAACTGAGCAAGAGCGAAAAGAAGAGAGGAGACAAGCTGAGCTGCGTGGCGAGAAGATCGTGGACTCGGATGAAGACGAAAAGAAACGGAGGCGAGCGAAGAAGAAGGCACTGGGAGGTGGCGGTAGTACGCCACGGCGACCGAAGACCAAATACTTGACGGTAGAAGAGCTGAAAGCCTCAGCACCTGGGCTGCACATACCGGAAGCGTTCACCCCGATCCTAGACATGACCGGACCAGGCAGCAAGCTGTTGACATCGGCTAGTGGTCTCATGACCCCGACCTCAGCTGTGTCATCAGATACGCCAGAAGTCATCGAAGCACGGAAGTTGGCACGGAGGGCCCAGGCCGATCTACAAGCCTTTTCAGAAGAGTGGAGAAGTCTGGAAGAGAGGAAGACGTGGATGGACCTAGAGCTCAAAGAGAGGGAACAAGAGATGGAAGATTTGCGCGCTGACTTTGAGAAGCTGCGCGGTTTTTGCGACATGGTCACTCAAGAACTGAGCACCGAGTCTGATCTGGAACAAGTTCTTGCCTGCTTGAGGAAAGCTTCAGAAGCCAACATAGCAAGCTCAGAAACTGGTGACCTTGCTGTTGCGGCCATCCACCCTTTCCTGAAGGATGCCGAGTGGAATCTGCTAAAAGAACCTTCAAAATTCACCACAGAACTAAGAGACCTATCCGCGACATTCATGAAACCGGACAACGACGCTCGAACGGTGAACAAGTGGAGCCAGAATGATGGCAACATGGATGGGATCTACCGAAGACACCAGAAGGCAACAACACCCTACGAAAGCATGATGTACAAGATCTGGCTACCGAAAGCTGTCGCCGCCGTACGAGAATGGGACCCCCTAGAACCGGGTCCCATGCTCGACGTGATAGAAAACTGGAACGATTTGCTGCCCCAATTCGTTGGCGCCCAAGTCATGGACCACGTGGCGCGAAAACTCGAGGCCGCTGTTTCAGACTGGAACCCCAAGAAGAAACGGCAAAGCCACCATCTCCCGCATTCTTGGCTCTTTCCTTGGCTGCAATACCTGCCGGCCTACCATCTAGATCCCAAGGGCACAGGCCTCGTGGCAGAGGTAAAGAGGAAGTTCCGCCATCTGATTGGTGTCTGGGAGTTTGAACGCGGGCCTGTTCCTGGATTGAAGCAGTGGCAAGAAATCCTGGGCAGCCAGTGGGGACCTCTCATCATGTCTCACGTTTTGCCCTCAATGGGACGATACCTGCGCAGTAATTTTCGCGTTGATCCCGCAGACCAGGAGCCGTATCTGCCGGTGCTCACGGGCGTGATGAAATGGAATCAGTTGCTGAGCGACTCCATCATGGCGGAGGTGCTTGTGCAGAACGTCTTTCCCATGTGGTACGAAAAGCTGCAGCAGTGGCTGGCGCTCGCGGAGGCGGATTTGGAGGAGGTTGCGGAGTGGTACACGTGGTGGAGAGGGGTGTTGCTTAAAGACATGGCCGGCATTGAGGGTGTGAAGATGGAGTTGGACAAGGGGTTGCAGATGATGAATCTTGTGTAACGACTTATTCGTTGATCACGGGTGACGGGAGGGCAGCCACGTGTCTCCCTTGTCGTTGACCTTGTGTAACCCAGATAACCGAACCCCCCTGACCCCTGATCCCCCCACGCAATCAAAAACGAGAAGTTGTTCCTCGGGATGCTGTTTAAAAAATGACTATGTGACTTGGGAATTGTGCAATAAAACGACTTGCCGGAATGCATTCAGGTCAAGTATACTGTCACACACCGTATGGACCTCTCCTGTTTCGCTTATAAGTTGTGTACCAGGCTCAGCCTCGGCATCGGAGCCGGCGAGTGTTCGTTGTATGCGGGGAGCCGAAATGAGATTCCACGCGGCTGAGAAGCAAAAGTCGTCATCATGATAAAGTCGAGCGTGCATGCGTACAATGTATATCATCAACAAGCCAGGCCAGATGGATCTCCCCTCGGCGGCGTCTCGCAGATACACTGGACAGTGGAAACGCGTGGACTGTGCCACGATTCATCTTGGCCTTCCTGTCTCGGTGACAATCCCAACTGCGTAGTTTCATCCGAGCCTGCGAGCGCGCGCTCAATGTCACCGGCAATTCCGGGCCTCGTGGGAGAGTTTCCCGTAGGCGTTTTCGATACATACATAGTTGCGAACCATTACGGACGTTCAAGTTTTCGGACGTGTGTGTTCAATTTACCTAGTGCAAGAAACTATTGCTCTCTCGCTGGCAGCTGCGAGATACCTATCATGCAATGAAGTATATCAACACGTGCACATGGCCAAGACGGGAAGCAAGCGGAAGTTCCAAGTATCCCTTGCTGCGGGAATTTTCGCATCTCTGCTCCGAGCCCCCGCCTGACAAGGGCGTCACGATCAGAGATGGAGAATGACGGGGAACGTGGCAGGGTTCGGATTCCCGCCAACTTGTTTTGACACCGGCTTTGAGACGGAGCAGCAGGCCGACGACTGTTCGCAGTCTAGTCTGAGGCGGTGACGACATTGTTGTGCTGGAATGCTGTAAGCTGGATCTGCGGGATTGTGATGTAATCCAGCTTGGGTACTGGTAGGATTTGAATGCGGAAAGCGCATCACTTGTGTGCATGAATGTTCCTGTGTGGCGGGAACTGATTCAGAACAGCCCCGGCCACAGCTATGAGCAAGCGGCAAGAACTGCGGCAGAAGCATCGTGGAAGTCGTCACGACTCACGGGAGTTGATTTACGCGCGTGTCATGCATGAAGCGCGGCACAAGTTATAACGTTTGTCACAACGTTTGTCGCAACGTTTGAACAGCTGTAGAACGGTCGCGCACAGACAGACAGCTGCACAACGGGCCGGAGACTCTGAGCCCCGCTACGCTCCGTCGTTTGACTGGCTGCTCCCCCACATGGCTCTCTCCACATGCAGCGCCCGAAGCTCGCAGACTTCATCATTCTGCCGCCGAAGCCCTGCCCGAACCCACGACGGGGCCAAAAGCCAAATGCGGGCTGTACCCTTTGGCCTCGGGATTCAAAATCGTCTCGACAAACTCTCCAATCTTCATGGGATCTGCCTCCTAGCATTGTCCTTTGCCATTGTCACATCTCACTTTTTGTGAACATTCCAATCTAGCATCCAGATCTGGCATCCTGATCTGGCATACATCGATTCGTCGTGGGCCGACCGCGCAAGCCGTGCCTGTGCGACGCAATTTCTCCTTTCCGCCCCCTCCCCCGCCATCGCCGCCAAGTCCGGGCCGTTGATATTGCTTGCCAGCAGCTGGTTCAGCCGAATGCCCTCAAGGACCCCGATTTGCGGCCCAGTTCTGCAGTCCGGTTCATGATCCGGCTCGCCGAACCCATTTCCCTTCGCCTCCTTCGCCTCAACCGCCGGTGCTGTCCGTCGCCCGGCGCCTGTAACATAGAACCGCCACCATGTTTTGGAGATTTGGCGGCTACGCCAACATCTCCACCATTGAAACCATCCTCGATAAGCCAGACTTTACCCTCGAGGATCTCTTGGATGAGAGCGATCTAATCCAGGAGCTGAAGCAGCACAACTCGAAGCTGATCGAGTACCTCCGCGAAGATCATACCCTTGAGAAGCTTCTCGAATATGTCGTCGCCCCGAAACTACAAGTCTTTGCGACGCCCGAAGACTCCATCGACGAAGAATCAAAGGGCAAAAACCGCCTGCTGCCCTTTTCGCGCCCGCGTGCCTCGTCTCGTGCCACCGATTTGTCCGACAATGGCGAGGAAGAGCAGGAGAAGAAGCGGAACCGATATGCCCTTGTCGCCTCCGAGGTGCTGAGCTCTGATACGTGGTCCATCTACGAAGCCCTGACCGAGAATCGGGAACTGATTAGTCGGTTTTGGAAATTCCTCGAACGGCCTGCTCCCTTGGACCCTCTTCAAGCGAGCTACTTCACCAAGGTCAATGAGTCTCTTTTCGAGAAGAAGACTGATGACATGATGGAGTTTTTTCGAACGATTCCGAATGTAGTCCCTGATCTGCTCAAACACGTGGAATGTCCCATGACGATGGATCTGCTTCTCAAGATCATTGCCCTAGACAGGAATGAAGGTGGTCAAGGCATTGTAGAGGTTCGTCGCCAGTGCAACAAGAAAAAAAAAATCAAATCAAAAGAATAAGCGAATAGAGAAGAGGGAGAATGAAGAAGCAAACTATCCCGCGCATGCGCTGAGACCGAAAGTGCTCTCTTGCTAACCTTTCATGCTTGCGACTTTTAGTGGCTTTATGCGAAAGATATTATTCCGACCCTCCTTTCTTGTCTGGACCCTAAGCACAGTTGGGTTATACAGACGGCCGCAGGCGACTTCATCAAGGCCATCATTACGATATCGGCGAATGCTTCGCAGAACGAACAACAGTGCATCGGTCCGAACGAGCTCACGCGCCAACTTGTGTCAGAACCGTGCGTCGAGCAACTGATAAGCTACATGCTTGAAGGAGGCAACCCCCTCACCGTTGGTGTTGGTATTGTCATTGAGGTCATCAGAAAGAATAACTCAGACTACGATCCGGATGTTGGATCCGGAGCGCACCACATTCCATCCAGTCGAGATCCCATCTATCTAGGCCACCTCTTGCGCCTTTTTGCACAGAATATACCCAAGTTCGTGACTCTCATCATGGAGAAACCGGCACCGCAAGATGGAGTGGCGTCTACGTTTGGTCAAAGACTAGAACCCCTTGGATTTGATCGATTCAAAACCTGTGAATTAATGGCAGAATTGCTACACTGCAGCAACATGGGTCTGCTCAACGAGCCCGGCTCTGACCAGCTGATAGCCACCCGCGATGCCGAGCGCCATCGCCTCCGAACAGAGGGCCGGCTGGGCCCCATGAGGGACGATGGCCTCATCTCCGACGAGTTGACTATGCGAATGACGCACGGTAGTGTACATGATGAGAGCCGACGGTTAGAGGTGATCAATGCCGATGATGACGGCTTCGAAGAGGTCGAGCCAAGTAGAGAGATGAGCGAAGACACGTCACATGAATTCATCAAGGCAGAAGACGATATCGGCGGCGGCCCCCCAGTCTCATTCCTGGAGAAGGACGAGGACGATTTCGTTGATGAGCCGCTAAGCTCTCCGCGCCTCTCTGTCGCTGCTGACAAGATCAACGAACAGTGCTTCGACGATGCTGATCTTGCCGTTGCACCTCTTTCCCCAACAAAGTCGACCTTTGCGCAGGAAGCCTCTCAAGGAGAGGAGCAATCCAACACGGACGATGCGGCCCCGGCTCCGGTGTCTGATCCGGACACAACCGACAAGCTAGTGAATGAGCACAACGAAACACCCGAGCCGGAATCTGGCCTCTCTGACCTCTCATCTGCAATACCGGAAGCAAAGTCGCCTGGCGGCTTGCTAGAACCTGATGAGCCGCGTGAAAATAGTCAAAACCGTGGGCTCTCTCCCCATCCCGAAGACTTGCCTGCTCCGCTGTTCTCGTCTTCGAACCTCCCACAGCCGGCCACATCGGAACAAAGTCCTTACGAAGCCAACGCTGCTGCTAACATGGTGGATGTTCCGGTAGTGTACCGGATGACAGAGTCAGAACCTCCCATTGAGACCAACGAGCCAAGAGATGGCAACGACATCTCAGGAAAAACCGAGACCGGCGAATCCAGCGAAATTCATGACATCAACGCATCGGCCAACGGCTCGCCTATGCCCAAGGAGGAGCCGCAATTAGAAGTAACTCTCCCGGTGGAACCTGTCGTCGGCGATTATCTTAAGATGCAGTTTGTTGAGCATCGTGTTGTACCAGCAATTTTGGTAAGAAAATCACACCAGCCATTCCGATCAGGATATCCCACCTGCTGGTAGTACCAACACTAATGCACACACAGTCCTTCTTCTTCTCATATCCTTGGAACAACTTTCTGCACAATGTGGTATATGACATTGTGCAACAGGTGTTCAATGGCCCAATGGACCGCGGATATAACCCCACCTTGGCGGTTTCTCTCTTTGAGGACGCCGACGTCACCGCAGCCATAATCAGAGGCCAAGAGGCGAGCGACGCGTCTCAAGCCAGAGATAAGACTCGTATGGGCTACATGGGACATCTGACGCTGATCGCTGAGGAGGTTGTTAAGTTCACCGAGCGTCATCCTCCAGAACTACTGTCCGAGATGGTCTTGGACAAGGTGATGAGTCAAGACTGGATCAACTATGTGGAGGGTGCGCTTGCGGAAACGCGTGAGCGAGACAACGCCATTCTCGGCGGAGTCCGCCCAGAAATTGCCCTGAACCGGGCAAGTGTAGGAGGCGGGGGCGGTCTGAGTGCTATCGGCCTTTCAGGTCTCGGAAACACATCTGTAACTGGATCAAACGCACTAGCAGAAGCAGGACTGAATGGGGGGATTGAGATGCACGGAGGTGGCGGGCATGGTATCGGCCCGTTTGCGATCAGCGCCGGAACCTCGATGTCAGGGTTTGGAAGCAGTAGCGACGAGGACGATGATGAGGGCGACGGTGAGGAGGAGGATGCTAATTCCGAGGTGAGTGGTGATTCTTTTGACGATCGAAGCTTTGGGTCCCCGGAGGTAGCCGCGAATGCAAGCCCCCCGAATCTCTCTGCCCATGCCATGAACACGACGACTGCGGGACCTTCACAAACACGTTCACAAGATTCGGGTATAGACCACTGGCCGAATATGCTAGGTTCGCCTGTGAGGTTCACGGCGCGACTGGACCACGATGAAAGTGTGGGGGAGTTCGTGCCGCTCGAGAGGCGGCATCCACACGTTCAAGACGACGAAGACGAGATGGAACGGCACTTCTCCCCATAGAATGGGGGGTCGTACCTATCACGTTACGAAAGTCTGAGAAGCGTCGACTTGAGTGCTTCTGCTGTGGTAGCTCAAGACTCGACCGTGGAGGATTTAGACGTCTCTGAGCTAGAGGACTTTGGGGACGACTTTGTCGACGACCTTGCACGACTATACGCTGCGTGGAGAATCTAGACTTCCTATACCTCAAGGCGGCGCAGCTGGGATCTCAGGACCATTCCATGTATATAAGATGGGGATACACGCGAAAAGACATGCTTCAAGGACTGATTGAGTTGTCTGAGCATACAAAATTATGTTACGATGGGCCCGGGAAGCACTCTCCCCCCATGCAAAACCACAAGAAAAGGTCAGGAGACCAGTCTCCAGAAAGGGGTGTGTGTTTGAGTTGAGGAATACGACAGCTTTGGAAGATAGAATTGAGCTTCTTCGCCTGGGCCGCCGATGGACATTGAGGGGCTTCAGTGATGCAAGCCTGCCTGCCATCTCTCGATTGCGGCTACCTCCTCCGTATCCGAACTGCTTCGATCATCCACCTGGACAAAGCTGAACAACCGAGAAAGGAACCTATGCTGATATCAAGACCTTGCATAATTATAGTTTCGGGCCTACGCAGACACTTTCAGCAACGCAGACAAATCGATGAGCCCGCCGTCAATTCCCCCACCACCACCTCCTCCGCCTCCACTGAACATTCCTCCCTCGCGCGCCAGACTCCAATTAGCAGCTCGTCTGGCAATGCAAAAGAACAACAATAACAACAACAACAGTAATAACCAACCTACTCAGTTTTTACCAGCAATGCTGCATCACAACGGAGGCGAGGAACCCAACGGCCAAGAAAGACGAAATCAAGACCTCGACGAGGATGACGACGACGACGACGACGATGATGAAGACGACGCCGTGGATCCATTCCAAGACGGCGACGATGACATCGACGACGAAGATGACGACGAAGACGATCTAAATTCCCAAGCGACCCCTAACCGCGGCCGCGGCCGCGGCTCATGGTGGAGAACCGTCGTCGGCAGAACCTCCCGAGACTCAGATGACGACGACGCCGATGACGACGACGAAGAGGAAGAAGAAGACGAAGAATTCGGAGACTTCGCCCTGGCAGAAAACGACAAGTCCAGCAGTGACATCCCCGTCAACAACCTAGTTCTCCGGCCTCTACCCGTGCACCCCACCAAGGAAAGTAGTCGCGGTCTAAGCGGATTATGGCCGTTTGGATCCCGGAGTGATAGCAAGACACGGCGCGAGGAGAGCGGTAGTAGTAAGGAGGAGGATGAGGAGGATGAGGGTGTGGTGTCTATATCGGCGTCTACGGCTGCGGCTGTTGCTGCGGAAAAGGAAAAGGAAAAGGAAAAAGAAAAAGAAAAGGGGAAGGGGTCTGCGGGGGAGGGGGATGGTCGGGCGGTGGAGGTGAAGGAGGCGAGGAGTAGGACTAGTATTGAGGAACCGGATGAGGATGAGGATGGAGAGTAAGGAGTGAGGAGTGAGGCTGTGCGGAGTGGGTGGGTGTGATACCAGACTCTAGTGCTAAGCATGGGGGGAGGTCGAATGCTGCAGAGTGAGAGGTTTCCGAGAGTGCATTTCTTATCTGCATCTGGGGATGGGGTCTTGTGGTGTGGAGTGGCAAGTTATTGGTGTGGTTGAATGGGAAGCTCTTTTTGTCTTGGGAGGGTATTTCGAAACGGAATCGGAGGTCACTGGAGAGGTTTGGTGATGTATGTTGTATGATGGGGAAGGAGTGGGTTTTTTTTTTCGCGGCTTCAAGTGTTCACCTTTTTTTTTTCGTTCTTTTTCTGTCATTGTTGTTCTTATCGTTCTGACTACTCATGACCACGGTTATGGTCATGCCATTGAGGTTTTGTGTGTGTTTCTTGAGTACTGTAGATGCCTGGAGGAGTCGCCGTGTACGCTATTATGGATAAAGATGTTTTTGTTTTTGTGTGATATTATTGTGCGTGGTTTTGAGTGCGTCGTGAGGCGTTGTGTGACATTTTGATGCATTGTGAGACGTTGTGAGGGAGGCACTGCAAGGCATCGTGCGTGCTTTCTGTATGAAGTATTATGTGTTTACTGTGCGGAACCGGATATCCCTGCCGACCCGACCAAAAGGTTAGAACACTAAGCTGGTGAGAACCAGCTTAGTGCGGGATATATAGGTGCATGCAAACAACGGACAGAGCAGTTACGGGTAACCGTCACATTTACCAGGGTCCGCCGGATACGTAAGTAGCAGAGGAAGAAAGACAATGCCAATGGCCATCTCCACTGCTCTTCCTCTCTACCTACCTCTCTTCTTCTTCAGTAGTGGCTGTATATTTTAGCCTTGTGACTCGCCGAAACCGCTGATGCTGTGATGGTGGTATAAGAGTTGAGGACAGCGAGTTACGTGCCGTGCCATACATGTCGTATTTTCTTTCGTCATTTTTATCCCTATAATTTTCTTGATACTTTCTTTCTCGGGCTAGCTCGTAACTTAGCTAACTATGTATCAGTCTTGCCAGCGATGAGCGTGCTGAAATTGCAATACTGCACTGAGAATGAGGACAGCTGTACTCTAGGCTATACCTATGTGATTACCTGCTTTGAATGTCCTGAACTTACCCCTCTTCTTTCTTTATTTTCCGGTTATATAAGAAGACGCTCAAGGGTCCATGCGATTTGGCCATCCTCAAGAAGTGTCCTGGATGTGCGACAGGGAATGAGAAAGAAGATGGCATATCAAAAGGTAAGCTACCACCATACCTGACCTGATCTCCTTACTCCTATTTCGTCAGATTCTCCTCCCCGTCTTCTTGGGTCTTGCCTCCTTATTCATAAAACAGACGCTCGACCGCCACAATTTGGCCATCCATCTTGCCAGACGGCCGAATTCCGCAACGGCGCCGACCGAGGACAACACGTTGCTGAATACCCATCCCCTGCAAGGCACGTCCTTTCCTCTCCTTTGCACAGCGCGGCTTTACGCGGGGAAAACTGCAATGCAACCCTATCTTACGCACTAATGCGTTGTAAGTGGACAACGTTGGTATGCTTCATGACAGTGAGTGTGACAATGCCACTTGACTGCCGTCTGCAGCGGGAGGTTCCGTCGGGCTAAGACCGAAGGCATGACGAATTCTGGAACGGCGCTCCTCTCAATTCTCTCAACATCTCGCGATGACGCTGAAGAAGTTGAGTAATCCATGTACCTAGGAGGCCGGCATGTAATGTACGACGTGCAGTGCAGCGCGGTGGTAATCGTGACAATGGTGCAATCAATATTGCTTGCCTACGAATACTCTGTACGGAGTATGTACTGTGTGCTCCTTTCCTTGTCCGCGTCGGAGAATTGGCAAGGCAAAGTACGCCGAATCGCTTCGTGGCATCTGCCGCATCTAGGATCTAGCGATCTGGGCGTACACAGATTTGTCGGTTGTATATCCTGTTGAGCCCTTCATGCATCTAGAGTACGAACCCTAACATAGACTGTTCCAGATGCCACGGGCAATCGGGCAACCTTGCACTCGGGTTACGTACCGGTATTCTATGCATGATTGTCATGCGCAGTCCGTCGACTCCGTCCCCAGGAGTCGGGCCAAGTGTATCATGTATGCAATGTACACGTATTCGTTCATCATGGCAGATTCACGGAGTAGTCCCCAGACATTTCTGTGTGTGCACTGTGCACAGGTACACCGTACAGCTTACAGTTTGACTTTGTACGCAATGCAGGCCTTTGACGCGCGAGGCTGGTGCTGTGGCTGACGCTGAGATAAAAAAGGCCTAAACGGTCATCCGCGGTGATGAAGCATGAGAAAGGCCAGGTTGGGGATCCATCGGGCGAAAGGCTCATGCATGGCGAGCGCGGAGCGGAGAAAGGCCTCGAAGTTCGAACAGAATTGCAGAGGATGAGAGGTGAATGAAGAGGTACCTCTGCCTCATGATAAATGCAGCGGTGTGAGCGTCAGCGCCGCCTCAACATGGACATTCTGCTTTTTCCACGGGTTCTTTCTGGTGTTCTGCTGACGGGTAAAATTAGCATCAAATCTTCTCGCCAATTGTGGGGAGAAAGTACATACTGTACATACATACCTACAAATGGCGCTTATCATCTATGTATCGACGATTCGACAGTCTTTCTTATGCCATTGTTCGCTGCGTCTTTGTCAGCCCCGACCAGACAAGGGTTTTAAATAGAAGGCGCTAGGTTCTGCAGAGCACGTCTACCAGGTAAATATGTACCTATGTATGTACATGCCTGGATCCAGCCTCCAGGCGCCACTGTCCAGCCATCACTGCGCTTGGAGCAGGGATCTGCCTGAACAATACTGTAACACGGCTTCAGTCACACAGTGGCAACTGGTGATTGACCGTGCCGACGATGAATTCATCTTGGGAGATTCTTCTTTGCCGTTTCAGCAAATCAGCTCGGCAGGCCAGGGCAGAGAGGTTGGAGCAGGCAACAAAGTACATATAATATGCACACAGTAGCTAGGGGTAAAAGGATTGATGCTTTCTTTCCCTTCCAGAATCCCCAGAAGTTAGAACACGTGCAGACACCTACGGAGTACATACATGTACCATACAGCTGGGTGGTCCAGAACCAGATGCCTACGAAGAATGCAACTCGGTTATCGGACATGGCGTTCTGTCTCGTACGTAGCATGAGGTATAATCTGGGTTCGCGATCCTGACCCCGAAAGAGCCCGAGCGGCGGATGGTTCTTGGATCTTGGAAGCACAATAGAAGGAAGGGCGATGACGAGTAAACACACAATGCGACGTACAGTACGAGTCCCCGCAATAAGGCACTGTGCCGCGGTCTTACGCCGGTCAACGAGCCTTACGTACATTGTCTTCTCACGTAAACTCAGAATACTTCGTTCGCACACGCCCAGCGGCGGTGAATGCGGCCGCTGACAGCTCTTGTTCTCTGCGTGCACACGACGCTCGGTGCCAGGTGGTCGTCTATTAGATACGCACGGATCGGATGGGTCGGTGCTGTACAGAGTAATCTGTGGCAAATTACCGAGGAGTCAGGACAACTGACGAGGCATCTGATGAGTGATTGTTCATCGTCCAGCATGAAATGACGACGCGCTGGCCACTCTGGGCATCGGGCGATCAATGGGTAAAAACAATCGCGCGACGGGGCTCCGGGTTGAATAGCATGGCGCACTGCGTCAGTGAAACAAAAATGCCATGTTAGCCCCCGGAAACCGGCAGAGTCAAGGGAGTTCTAGAGTTCACAGAGCCGGCTGCGAAGATGGGGCCTAACTCGCCGACTGGGGCTATGTAATAACCATCGCGGACCTTCGCCGACTACTCCGTACTCACTCCGTACATACACGCAACTTACTCCGTAGAACTACATACCAGAGAGAGTCGAGACACGAGACTGTACATTGTATGTACCCACGCACCGTATACAAACGGGCCAAGGATTCCACGGGAATGGGGATGGAAGTCGCAGTCCCAAGTCCGGCCAAAAGTTCTCCGGCTCTCAGCCTCTCACTCATGGAGTCATGTCTGCTTGGGAAATTGGCATCATGTCTAGCGCCATCTGACACGACAGCATGGAGGAATCGGCTTTGCTAGGATGAGATGGGGCATCGTTGAATCCAGACAGAGTGTCCACGAGTCCACGATGACATGGATTTTGCCTATGTAGAATATATGAGCCCCGGAATCCCGGGGCCCTTGCCAATGCCCTGGCGATTCCGGCTTTGGTTCCCATGTTCCCATCCCCGTCACTCCAGGTGCTCTTTGTGTGCTGTGTGCTATTCTTCAACATCCAACATCCAACATCCAGAAAGGCTTCACCCCTTTTGCGCACGTCACGTCCGAGAAAAAGCAGGGGCCTGGAAACGAAAAGAAGTCGAATGGAGCCGGACCGTACTCTGCATATGCACCAAACATAGAAACAATTCATGACCTAGGACAACACGGCCCGACATCTGGACAGCGGAAACGGAACAGCGTTGTGGTTGCCGCCGTTGCCGGCTTCTCAGGAGAGAGGAGTCAGGAGTCAGGAGTCAGGAGGACTCAGAAGAGAGGAGACCACCGCGGACCATTCGACCGACCAGACACCGCCAAACCGCAGCGGATACAACGAAACGCCAGCGCATCAAAGGCGTTGGTGCCTGCGGTTCGACAATCAGGTCCCGCCAACAACAAAGAAGCGCGAACCAAGGTGACGGCGAATCTTGGGCTGCAAGCGGCTGAAACAAGTTTCCATTGGCCATCAGGCGCGTCAGGCGCTGCAGGCGCTACAGGCGCGAGTAGAGACAGCACAAGCCATCTGCGATGGAAGCCGGTGAGGCAGGTGCTGCTCATGCGCCCGAGTCGCAACTGCCCGACAATGGCGATGCGTCGCCACCATTGGTTCCGCCGCCACTCAACCCGGCTCGTCGACTGAGCACAGTCTACACTGCTGCAAAGAACCAACGCGGCCACGAAAACGGTCACGGCCGCCGTCGCCTCACGGTTGGCCATGACGTGCGATTCCTGCGACCGGAAAGCCGAGGATCCGATCTGTTTGCTGATCTCTCAACCACACATCGCGAGCTCGAAGGCTATCTGAGCCGAGGTCCCGTTGGCCTGTTGATGGATGCTCCCCGAGAACCGAGTCTCGCATACGATATCGACGCCGAATCTCTATACACGACCGTATCCTCGACGCCCTTTTCCCGCAGGTCTCAGTCCCCGTCCGCATCTTCCAGCATTCGTTCGCACGCGCGCGACGCAGACTTTCCCATCCCTTGCTTGACACGCCCACTCTTCGACTCACTCTCGGATTCGGATTCCACCGCGGGCTCTCATACGGAGCCGCTGTCTGGGTCAGACACGGCATCCTTTGCTTCCACACGACAGAGCCTTCGAATCAGCAGCTATGACGATAGCATCTTTGCGACCATGACAGTCGATGCAGCAGCAGCCCTCATCTCGTCGTCGACCGAGGCCCTCTCGCCGCCAGCATCCCCATCGAGCTCCATCCAACACACTCCATCTGGGCTGCAGCCTGGCCGTCAAGCCAATGCGATCAAAGACGGCCAGCAAAAACGGCTGCAAGATCTACTCTTGTCGACTGCAAAGATAGGCAAGGTCTGCTTGGTCTCGCCTCGAGCCGGTCCGTTTGAGGGCCAATTCGTCGCACTGATTACCACGACGGCCACGTGCGCCCAGGACAGTCAGCACATCACCTTTATCGAAGACTCGGAGCTGGAGAACGGCAGGAAACAGATACACACTCTGAAAACAGTCTTGACAGAATGGGGTTCCGACTCGCCTCGCCCCGATGTGTGGGTAGTATTGCGATCCATGGCCACCAACGCCGACGGTGAGCCTGATGTGCGCAAAGTGCAGACGTGGGTGCAGAACCTTGGTGAGGACTTGGAGGCGAAAATCATGAGCATACAAATGTCCAATCATCGGAGGGCACGCGGTGGTGGCCATAAAATCAGCCGCAGCGGCGGCAGTGCCGTGGTTGATGACCGAACTGACATAGCATCGCCTCCGAGGCCTGTGCGACCGGATTCTTTGGTCCAGCCGCTCCTCAACAGCAACGGATTCTTGAACGGACAATCTGAGGAAGACCTGGCGCTTGACGATGCCGAGCTCTCAGCCCAAGAGGAGTATTTCCCTCTGGCTGTCATGCAACAGCTCTTCTTCCGGGCCTTGTTGAACCGAGGCGTCGATGCGACTTCTTCTGCATCGGCTCAAGACTACCGCTTCAGTCAGAGCATCCTGTTGCATGTCAAGCAAGATATCGAATTAGCAGATATAGAAGCCGCCTTTAGTGTGCTGGTGTCCAGACACTCCATGTTGCGGGCTCGCTTTCGACTAACCGACCAAGGGTGGGCACAAATCATCGCACCCGAGTCGAATCGCGCATACAGATTCGAGCATCGGTACATGGAGAACGATGCGGACTTGTTGGCCTGTGTAGAAGAAGCCCAGCGGTCGATCAACATTTTCAATGGCCCCGTCTTCGCCGTGAAGCATATTCGCAGTGCGCAGAACAAGCAGCTCTTGTATCTGGTGGCGCATCATTTAGTTGTTGACTTGAAGTCATGGCACATTCTCTTACATGACTTGGATGAGCTTCTGCGCGAGGGAACGCTGATTTCCTCCCCGTCCATGCCCTTCACATACTGGGCAGATTTTCAAAGTTACGAAAATAGCCAGCGATTAATCAACCCTATCCTCCCCTTTGAGATTGGTCCCGAGAACCTTGGATTCTGGGGACTGAATGACCAACCTAATTTGTACGGCAACACCAAGCACGTCACGTTTGCGCTTCCAGAAGCTGCGGCCTCCTCTCTCCGAAAAACATGCAACAATGTATTCCGAACCGAGTCCGCCGATGTTTTCCTCGCCGCCCTCCTACATTCTTTCGAGCGAACCTTTCCAGAACGCAAAATCCCCACGGTCTGGAAGCAAGAACATGGTCGCGATTCTCGCAACAGTGACTTTAACATTGAACAGACCGTTGGCTGGTTCGCCGCCCTTTCTCCCATCAACGTCAACGCCGATGCCAGCTCCGACATTATCCATCTGATCAAAGTGATCAAGGACACCCGGAAAGCGGTTCCCCGACATGGCACGCCGTTCTTTCACTCCAAATTTGCCGCCGATAACACGCCTGCGACATCCATACCGATTGAGATCATGTTCAACTGCGTCGAGACTTTGAGCCAGCTCCGACCAGAGAATGGCATCTTGGAACCTATTGCTGCCCCCGATCGCGAAGTTCGCTCCTTGGCCTCTGATGTTGGCCCTGGCGTGGGCCGAATAGCCCTCTTTGAGGTGTCGGTCGGTGTGGATGATTACAGCGCCAGAGTAGAGTTCTTCTATAACCTCAATTCGAGACACAAAGACCGCATTACGAAATGGATGAACAATTTTCAACGATCGATATTGGAAGCAATCTCTCGACTGGGCTCGATGAAGCCCGAGCTCACACTCTCTGACGTTCCACTTCTTGAGACTTCGTATGAGGGCCTGTCCAGACTCGCAAGCAAGAGACTGGCTGGCGTGGGCATCAGCGGGGTCGACAATATCGAGACCGTCTTCTCTGCGGCGGCCATCCATCAGGAAATACTCATTGCACAAACACAGGACCCGAATTGCTTTCACATTAGCCGAACGTACGAGCTCATGACGCAGGATGGGTCATTGGTTGACTTGACCAAACTTTGTGCTGCGTGGGAAACCCTTGTTTCTGCACACAGTGTGATGAGAAGTATCTTTGTCGACAGTGTTTCAGACAAAAGTCTGTTTGATCAGGTCGTTCTCAAGAAAATCTCTCCAGCTATGCTCTTTATCGACTCTAACGATCCCATGGAAACTTTGTCGAACTTGCCGCCGATGAAGTCATCTCCTTCTCAACCCCGCCACCGCCTTTCAGTGAGCCGCTCACCGAAGAGCACATTTTTGAGGCTAGATTGCAGCCAAGCTCTGTGCGATCTGACTGGCGTTCACAACTTGGTCACGCAGTTGAGGCAGCTGTACATGGAAAAAGGGGTGGTTCTTGAAGATCCTGTGCCCCCCCGCCAGAATCGTCACATCGCGGCGCTCGATTCCCCACGCTGCCAAGATATATGGAGGGCTCATCTCAACGGTGCTACGCCTTGTATATTGCCACCTCTCGCCATCCAAGACCAAGATCGTCACGAATCACGAGGCATCAGCCTGGACATCAGTCGCTATCATCTATCGTCATTTTGCTCCGAGAATAACATTAGCATCTCCACAGTTATCCAACTGGCCTGGGCGTTTGTTCTGCGCACGTATGTGGGGGATGACCGTGTAGTGTTTGGTTATCAGCATACTGGACGAGATGAGGCTTTCTTGCCGGACATGTCGCAACACGTGGGAAGCTTGGCTTCCATTGTGCCCTGCTTGGTGGATTTCTCTCCCATGTCTACCGTGCTGGATGTGCTGTGTGAGTTGGAGAGGATGTCACGGGAGTCGCGAAACATTACCATTCCGACAATTGCAAGTATTGAACACTCTCTCGGTATCCAACGTGATCAACGTCTGTTTAATACCTGCATTACTTGTCAAGATGTCTATGATAGTATCTTGTCCGAATCCGACTCGCTCGACAATAGCGGCTGGGATCCTATTCTTCTTTCGAATACCTCGGACAATAATTGCGACTTGTCCCTGTGTGTCACGCTCCGCGACGACCGCATTCAAGCCGACGTTAGCTACGCCTGTCTCACCCCTGACCAGCTGCACAACTTGATGAACACATTCCAGCGCGCACTGCAGATCATCATTCATACACCTGGCCAGCCAGTGTCCCAGGCAGACTTATTTACCGAACACGACTTTCAGCAAATTATGAGTCCGGATTGGGAAATCGATCAAACCGATACCAAGATTTCGGCATGCATGCACAAACTCATCTTGAGACAATGCCGCGCTCAGCCATGCGCACCTGCGATATACGCATGGGATGGTGAGCTTTCATACGCGCAGGTCGAGACCAGCGTGTTGAAACTTGCCACGTATCTCGTGAATCTTGGGCTGGGTCCCGGCCTGTTGGTCCCAATTGTCCTGGAAAAGAGTCGTTGGTCTCCCATTGTCATGCTCGCCGTGATGCAGGCCGGTGGCTGCTTCGTCTGCCTCGACGCACAGGATATGGCCATGGCCGAGGCCATGATTCATCAGCTCGAGCCTCGTCTCGTTGTCGTTACCGAGGGTGCTTGGAAGCACGTCAGTCAATTTACCAGAAACTGCGTTCTCGTGAACGAGACCTTTCTTTCATCGCTGCCGCCACAAGTCACGCAGACGGTATTCGAAAAAGAGCCAGTTCCCGAGCAGGCGGCATGTGCTTTTCTGACGCCTGGTGCACAACGACCGCGGGGTGTCTTCTTCACGCACGAGTCCCTCTGCTCCGTTCTTTCAGTACAAGGGCCGGCGCTCAAAATTCATGGGGGGAGTAGAGTGCTTCAGCTTTCTTCGTACACGGTGGATATTGCGCTTGTCGAAATTCTGGGCACGTTGCTCCATGGAGGCTGCGTCTGCATTCCCTCAGCGTTGGAACGAGCCAACGACCTGGAGGGTACCATGACGCGAATGGACATTACTTGGACTTATATGACTACGGTCCTGTCTCGGAAGATCAACCCTGCCACTGTACCAAACCTGCGGACCATCTGTTTCCGAACCAGAACACTCGATGAAGATACTTTCTCACCCTGGCTAGGAGCTCGGGATATACTCTTGGCCTATGGCGCGCCAGATGTGTGCCCGCTGGCCATTTCCGTCTTCAAGATTACCAGGGAGAGCGAAACAAACATTATTGCGCCGCCACTGCTTGGAAGATTTCTCATCCTTAACCCCGAAGACCCTAAGAAGTTGATGCCTCTCGGTGCCGTGGGCGAGTTGGCCATCGACAGCCCCATAGTCACACCGCACAAGTACGTCTTTGGCAACCCCCTTTTCGACCGTACGGTGCCTGAGAATGGCAGTACGCCGCGCAAGTGGCGGTATCTGAGAACTGGGCATCGTGTGCGTTATCTGAACGAAGGCCACATTCGTTTTCTCGGTACCATGCGAGACGAGGTCGTGGTGAACGGATCACCGGCTTTAACTGCCGTCATGGAGAAGCAAATCCGACAATGTCTTGGTGGAGATGTGGATGTTGCCGTCGAACCCATCGTTACCAATGAAACGATGAGCTCTCTAGCAGCTTTTCTGGAGTTTGGGGATGGCGAATTCGTCGGGCCATCTGAGCTCGACAAACTCAACGTGCAAATGAGATCCAAGCTCGCCGCCGCAAAGTGGTTGACGGAAACTTGCTTGGCTCAGGTGTCCAAGAGAAACCGGCGGGCGTCGTCGTCGCTGTTGTCGCCATCGGCGTCGACGCCGCGGCCGCATTGTGTCCCCACCTTGTTTATTCCTGTTCGACGATTTCCATTGTCGACGTCTTTGAAAATCAATAGGCGCAAACTGCAGAAGCTAGTAGCTCCGTTTTCGTACTCCGAACTGTTGGACTTGCCCAACGTGCCATTTAGCAGTCAGCCTTACTTTACCGGCCTCCAGAGCAAGCCTCTTCCACTGACAAAGACTGAAGAGTCTATGCGGCTTATTTGGGCGGCTGTTCTGCATGCCATCGTGTCCGACATCAGACCTCAGGACAGCTTCTTCGATGTCGGTGGAGACACGCTGCTTGCTGAACGCCTCGTCTTGTCTTGTCGCCAGAACGGCTTGGACGTCTCGGTGAAGACGATTCTTAGCGGGGCCACGCTGACAGAAATTTGCCAGTCTCTTGGCTCGGGAGAGGATTATTCTCATGATCATCTGATCAATTCCACCAGGGGAAGATCGTCTCCCAAGCCAGCCATTACTTCCCATAAGCTGCCCGAAGGCGCTGACCACGGCTTTGTCAAGCTGGTCGTTGCGCCCCAGCTTGACATCTCCTGGCATGATGTTGTGGACGTTGCTGAGGCATCTTCACATCAGCTGCACTGTCTCGAATCCTGCCTGTACGGACCAAGGACTGACGTCCGGTGCGTTCTCATCAAACTCAACGGTGCTCTCGAGCGCAAACGTGTGCAGGATGCCTGTGAAGCTTTGACAAGACTCCATCCTTCGCTGCGGACGGCATTTGCGATCCACGACTGCAAATTGTTCCAGGTCGCCGTTGACTCGTTCCACGCTGATTTCGAATACAAGTCCGTCTCGGCGTCGTCTCTCGAAAAAGATGCCCAGCGCGTCTTGAAGCATTACCAGAAGGAAGCCCTCCAACTCAGCAGGCCGGCCACCAAGTTTGCCTTTTTAGATGCCGAGACGCAAGGCGGCCGCCTCATCGTGCGGTTCAGCTCCGCGCAAGTCAGCGAATCTGCGGTACCGAGACTTGTGCAGGACCTTGTCAAGTTGTACGAGCATTCAGACACGGAGCCGCAGCGCACGACCTTTTTCGACTACACGCGGGCATTGCGTGGGGCGCGATACGAAGATAGCCTGGCGTACTGGAAACGACGTTTGGAGAAGAGCAAAATGACGCAGATTGTGCCGCAGGCCAAGCCACTCCCGCCAGCGACCGAGATCAAAACGCTCACGGAGCAAGTCGACATTTCGCCACTGCTCCTGGACGAGTTCGGGATCGGGTTCGATAGCGTGCTAAAGGCTGCATGGGCCACTGTGCTAGCCACAATATCAGGAACGGCAGATGTTGTCTTTGGTGAGGTCGTCGAGGGCCGGCGTCTCAAGCTCGAAACCAGTGTCGACGTCTCGTCCATCGTCGGGCCCATGGAGAATGTGGTCCCCGTTCGTGTGCGCTTCCCCATCGTGAACAGCTCGCCACTGCAGATCTTGAGGATGGTCAACCAAGACAGCCAGGAGTCTTTGCCGTATGAAGCCATGGGCGTGCAGAAGATTGTACAAGAGTGCACCAACTGGACCAGTTGGGCGCGGTTCAGCACTGTGGTCCGGCATAGATTGCAGACCCCTGTGGACGGGACCACGACGCTCAACATGGAGAACGCGACCTTTACCTACAACCTCATCCAGCCTCACATCCGGGATGCACCCGACCTGTTTGCCCACTCGACCATGTTGGCACCCGGCAAGGCGTTCCTGGCCATTGAGTTTGCTCCCGACCGGATTCCAGAGGTACTTGCTCAGGCAGCCATGGATCTTCTCGCGGCGTCTGTCGCCACGCTCGGATGCTTCGAGACCATCAGCCAGCCAATCCTGCAGCCTTCCAGCGACTATGAACTCCTAGAGCCACAGACTCTTCCCGAGCCGGACGAGGAGTCGGATATTCCCCAACCCACCAGCTACACCGATTGGCTGACGGCCAACCAACGCAGCCATCTCCAGAAATTCCTCGTCTCGACCTGGAACGAGGTTCTCCGCCCCGAGGCTCCCGCTCTCCCCGAATCAGACCTCCTATCCGCGCGCTTCTACGACCTCTCCGGCTCCATCATACCCGCCCACCTCGTCGCCCAACGCCTCAACATCGGTCTCCGCAAAGTCGAAATCGAGGGCATCCACACCGTCCAAATCAGCCCTCTCGAACTCATCACCTCGCCAACCATTCCCACCCAAATGGCCCTCATCACACAAAAGATGCACTCCGCCGGCGTCCTCTCCAAGCCCGGCGGCCGCAAAAAACCCGTCATAGCCCTCCACACAGCTCTCATGGGAGGCCACAAAGAGTCCTCCGAAAATAGCACCAGTGCCGGGAATGCCCACCGAAACAGCTCCTCCAACTGGGCCCTTCTCGCCAAGACAAAAGGCCTAAGGAGGTTCCGCCAGGCTGGCCGACGGGGTTCTATGCGAGATTTGTCAAGCAAGGCGGGTGACTGGGTCAAGTCGCGCGTGAACTTGAGCAAGGAGAAGAGTCCTATCATCGCGGGGGGATTAGTCAGGCAGGATGCCACGGGGGGGTGTCAGGTTATGCTGAGGCAAAATGGGTCAGTGGAGATGAATCCCAGGAGGGGGGTTATGACTGTGCCGGAGACGGCGGTGGAGATTGGGCCGAGTGCGGTGGTTGTGAGGAAGGAGGGAGAGGGACAGCGTGTTGGTGGTGTTGGTGGTGGTGAGGGCAAGGGAGAGGGACAGAAGGAGAAGGGTGATGTGAGCCCTTTGAGTGGGAAGAGTGTGAAGGGTGGATGAGGGTGGTTTCACTGGTGTGAGTGCCTTGAAGGGGAGACTGATGAACATGGTCGGAAAGATGTTCAGGGCGGAGTTACAGGCATGGCAGTGGCAGGGAGGAGTTGAATCTCGGGTGCTGCAATTTTTTGCAAAATTTCCTCTCATTTTTCTTTTACTTCCTTTGTTCTTGTTCTTGTTCTTGTCGTCCATTCTATGGAATTAATATTTTTGTCCTTTATTGTCTTGCGCGTTTTCACTTCGTGCAAACGCTGTTTTTCTTCATTCTTCATCTTTCTGTCTTTATTCCAATGTCTACCTATCTCTTTTCTTGTCTCTTGTCTTGCAGTACGTATCTCATCTCTCCTTTATATTCCCCCCATCATGGTTCTTGGTTCTTGGTTTTTGGTTTTTGCATCCCGGCTCTGTTTATGTTTTAGGCCTGCACGTTCTTGTCATGACATTGCGAGGCGTTTATGTGTCACGTGTGTGTGGCCTGTGTGGCCTGTTGACGGTGGTTGGATAAGAAATAGGTTGAGGCTCTGCGCTGTAGCCTCTGAGCTCTCTTGGGAATTGGGATGTATGCAGCGCAGCGTTTTGGGTGGTAGTGTTGAGGGCGTTAAGCATGTGAGGCTTGGGAATGATAGGCGAGGGGTTACCAAGCAGACCTTGAGTATGGATTTTGTTGTATGAGCACTTAAGGGCCTCGAGATTGTGACTTTCGATTGCGTGAGGGCTGTGGGGAGGTTGGCAACTTGGCAGAGGTAGTGAAAATGTTGGGTGTGCCATGTGAAGTGTGCCAGCTGTGACTATCTGATGCGTGTTAAGCATGTGAAGCGTCTGCATGTTAAGCACACGAAGCATGATATTCATTCGCGTGGACGTTATACATGTCCGTCCTCCTGAGAGAGTAGCTCCACACTTGTGATAGATTCTATGCCATGCTTTAGGTTCCAGGTTTCTTGTTGAATGAAACTTTGAGCGATTCCCATGATGTTGAAAATGTGACGCGTGAAGCAAGCGCATGGGGAGAGCCCCCGACCGGAAGCTTGTTTTTGTGAAGAGCTCTCACAGACTACAGTGGCTCTCGCCAAGAAACGACATCCCCGGTGCGGCTATGCCTCCCCAATCAAGTTTTTCGAGCTATCTCTCTCAGCATTAGTGTTGACCATGTCTCTTAAGCATGTTATGTATTAAGTTTGTTACATATGTATGTACGCCGTACTCGTCGATTAGTCACGCGCACAAGTACGGCGTAGAACGTGCTACGCGCACGCTCATTGGTCGTAGGTAGCCTAGCCCACTCTGCGCGATAAGAGATTGTCGAATGCTCGACCAACATTAGTTCCCCCACCGACCAACGCGAATTTCTATTTTGACCTCATGGAAACCATACGTCTACCATCTGATTTCCTACGCGCTATACTGCAACACAAACATGTCCGATTCGCCCACAACTGAACGAGCCCTTGCTGCTCTTGACCCCGACGACTTTGAGGGATACGACGAAGTCTGGAGAGATCAGCGCCGCCGTGAGCGCGACCGTACTCCCCCTAGAAATCAGCCCCTTGATGATGAGCCCAAACCGGGACTACAAACTGCCTCGGTAAGGACGCTACCGCATTAGGACTGCAATGATAGAGCTTTGATTGCAGTGCCACAGACTACTAACTTGTCTGCTAGATCCTTCACTCGGGACCATTCAAACTCAGTAGTGGCGGCGAAAACAAGGCTCTTTTTAGCGAAAAGCTTCAGTTTAACCACAAAATCCCGATTTATCCAAACACCCATCCCATGGGATTTACATATGTTGTTCCAGCTCAATTGGTAGACGACGTAGATAAGCTTCCGGTATTATTGAGCTTGAATCGGACTTCTATACCACTGCTAATAATAAATAGTTGCAACTTGGTCTTACCATCAAAGCACCACACGGTAAAAAGCAAACGCGTTGTCCCTTTCTTGGACTCGATGTTCCTTGTGCACGGTATCGATACATCTGTCAAGGAATTAAGATGTGCAGAAAAGCAAGGCCAGAACTTCGAGACTATTCATGGACAAATCTTACAATAGCAGACTGGACACAGCTTGAACAGTGGCGCTCTAAAGTTGATCTCTATGAGCCTAACGAGCGTCTTCAGCGAGCAAGCGGGTAATTATTCTTTGCCTAATCTGCTTGCAACTCAATCTAATTGGAATATTATCTAGGTGGTACCATAATCACAAAAACCTTTTCTTCCAAGGGGCAGCTTGTAATCCTCAGCTTCCAACTTGCCGCCCAAGGGTTCACAAAGCTTCTATCTCTGACGATACCGGACCTTATTACACCTCTGTTCGATGCATCAACTACCATTCTGAAACAGGTAGAGGGCATGTCAGGAAGGATCTAGGGCCCCAGACGGTGATCGATGTTGATTATCTCCAACGTCTCTTTGATCACCATCATGAGACCGCGCCAACGGATTTGTGTGGGACCTGGGATACAAATCAGAGAAAGAAGAGACAATGTGGTAAGTAATCGAAGAGTGCTTTCCTCTGGAGAAAGACTGAATAGTATTGCAGCAGTACTGCGATCATAGCTCAATGCAGTTCATCTACTAACTGGTTAGGACACGACCATTTGACCAGTACTGGTGGCATGGTGGAGAAGGAATGTAGCGTGGAAGTGAACTATATAGTTCCAGACGATATTGAGCTACACCCTTGGGTACTACTGAGCAGCCATGGCGTCCATACCCATCCTCCGCCACCTCCAAACTTTACACCGGCAAAATGGGAAGAGGTTGCGATATCAATACTGTCGAAGATTGATAATCCTAACTCTACCATGAGTAAGTAGTGCTATTGGACTTTAAGCTTAGCCTTGGCTCAGTCCAATTACGATCGGATTGCAATTGGACTGAGCTAGACCTGCAATACGCTAACAATAACTGCTTGTTTAGATGATTACGTCGCATACGACGCCTTGAAGTCTGCCTTGAATGAAGTTGGACTTCGAACCCTTGCTGCCGGAAATCCAGAGATTCTTCAAGGAAACCGTATCGAAAATCTTATTCAGTTTTGGAAGATTGATACTTACCCATGTGGACCTGATCTTATCGAGTGGGAAGGAACACGAGCGGCAAATAGAATTGCTGCAGAAAAGAATGGTGGAGATACTTCATCAGTTGCAAGTGATCGCGTCCTTACTGAAGGAACTCGAACGTGGGTTTGAACTCTACCTTCAAGTGCTATTACTTAAGACTAACTATCAATGTAGGGAAGAAGTCTCTGATCGTCGTGATCTGGATTCTTACCTTGAATATGGTATTCATGATAAACAGGCAAATCGATCTGGATGGAACAAACACTATCTTGCTTTGCGGCGCCAGGGTAAGCCTTGAAACAGTCTAACAATGGAGCTCTAGACCGTAGACGTGCTCTTCAAACGGAATAATATGCTCACACAAGTCTACTATAGTAAATAGGAAACGGAAACGCGAGGAACTTCAGAGTCGCGTCCAAGAGAACCCAAACCGGCAGGGCGGTGAGAGCTCGGCGTTCTCAGAAGCAGATCTAGAAGATATGCATTCTAGTGGTGCAACACGAATGCCTGCGGGCCAGCCACCCGCTCCGAGGACTCCATCTCCTCTAGTAGGCCAAGATCAAAATGTTCGGCCAACAGTAGAATTGCAGTCCTCATTTCAGTATCCAGCTGGATTCACCCTACCTCCATCGCAAGGTCGCGACAATAACGGAAGAAGGTAAGATCAATCAATCATCACGATTGCTATGAGCTCCTAGCCCACTTGGCGCGGGGTACAATTGCAATATGATCGCACAGCAGTTGCAATTTCAATCCAACATGATGGCAATGCCCATGCTAATATATTTGAGTAGCCTTGCTTCTCGTACACACGAACAAACCCTTATGGACGGATATCTGGCCGAGAAGCAGCGGTTAGCTAATGAAGCCGAGCGCTTACGTCAAGCCGGCATAGCTCAACGTCAAGAATTCAACCAAAGACTGATGAGTTTACGCGAGGAGTTTATCAGGACTATTTTACGGCGTATAGAAGCGGGTGAGACAGAATTTGACCCGAGAATATTTGACCTGAGAATGTTTGAACTTTGTTGATACATGAGTATACATATACTCAAGTACTACTATACCTCTTTAATTCTATTTCTCTATATCAATAAGACTACTGTATACGGAGTATGCACTGTGCAGCCCGTAAAAAGACTTCTGAAAAGTTAAAACCCATTTGAACTCCGTGAAGACCCCTGTGGAAACCGGAATCCAGTTAAAACCCCATTGTAACGTTACGCCTTGAAACCCCAATACAACCTCACTCTATCTTGACTCTTATGTGCCAATAGCTGCCATCTTGATTGATGCCTTCGAGCTAAATGGTTTTTTTGGTGAGCCATTCTGTCGAGATCGAATTGATGTTGTATTGGAATCAAATTATTATTGCGATTCTTGTGCAATGAAAGTCGAATAGAATGAGGAGTAAAAGGTGAACAATACCTACTACAGTGAAATCGCACTGACCTGTCACCAAAACTTTGGTTGGTCAGTGGGGTAACAAGCGTTGGTCGCGGACGGCGGTTGCGCCGGTCAACCCTCTCGACTCGATAACGACAAAACGACAACAAACGCATTGCATAGTCGAGGCTGCACTGAATTGACGCGCAGAAAGCAGCTTTGATGGTAGCTTCTATTCTGCTGTTAAATTATAGCAGCTTACCGACCGCGCAATGTTTAAGTCAAGGGCAAGACGGTCTCTGTGACATGCTGCGTATACCGATAATGCGGCCTTGTTTTTGACCATCTTTGCGTGGGAATGGGATCCATTACACGGATGAGCATGAACATACGCAAAAGCGTAAGCAGACGTGTGAGAAAGAGAATGAGAAGCGTGAGACTGAATCACGAATGAATGTGCGCCGTGATATCTGTCGCTATCTACGCTATGGGGCCATGGGCATCAACATGGGCTTAGATGCGCAGACATTGAGCGGGTGGTTCATTGATAGGTTGAGAGCGTGCAAAGGGCCTTCAACGTCGACATGTCGGATAGGCAGACAGCTCTTTGAACAAAGTCCAACTAAAGATCAAGATACTCAAACAATTCAGTTCAACTATGTTACTCACTCAGGGTCACTCACAAGAAGCATCACAAGAAGCATGAAAGCACTCCTCTGGCCTTTCCTTTCGTAATATGGTGTAAGGCATCATACTATTGCAGATAAGATTACGCCCACTATTTACACCCATCTCCTTCTCTCCTCTTCTCTTCTCTTCTCTTCTCTTCCTCTCCCTTCCTGCTCTCGCCCACACGCCCCACTGGCACTCAGGCACTCCGGCCCTCTAAAGCAACTTTCCAGGACCCAAGGCGTTCCGTCTATACAACACGCGAGAAACTCCATGCATGCCCCTTGATTTATCCCGCAGAAACCTCATTATAATATAGAGGGACCAAAAGGGGAACTCTGAAATCGGAAATCTTGTCTTAAAATCCGAAAAATAAACTTGGAAAATTGAAGGCGTGGAAACTTGAAAAAAACATCAAGGCATGAATGAAGAGAATAGACGAAGAAGAAGCAAAAGAAATAGGATGTCTGCCTCGGCGGCAACCAAGTCTGACTCATACTGTGCAACGCGTAATTAAAAACCAAGAAGCTCGAAAGGCAAACCATAGATGCAAACAAGTAAAAGTAGACAAAACAAGAAACAAGAAACAAGAAAACACGACAAGACGACAACCGTAAAAAACAGGCGTGGATGAAGAGGGCAGGGTATCATTCTTGATTTCTCGTCATCGCGTTCTCTGTAGGAATTGCCAGCCCTGGTTATTTCCATCCTTGGCATGCATGCTGTGGCCAAGTCAAGTAAAGCAAGAAAAAAAAAAGCAAACAAACAAGAGATATAATGAGTAAAAATAACGTAGGCAAGCCGTCAAAAACCATATGACAAGAAGTGAGATCACGCATGGCAAAGAGTAAGACGATGCATGGGAATGAAGAAAGCCAAATTCAAAAAGGGGGACCGGCGTATACTTGACGCATCAGCTCACCAAAGGTAAATGAAAGTCGGGAGGACGAAGGAAGCAGCTCCGCCACTCTCCGGCTCATCAGCTAAATTGTCCAGGCTGCGGCCCAAATGACTCCCCCGGGCCGAGGTTCTTCAGGGCGCAGGCGCTGCCTTCGCAACCCATTTCCGAGACATTATTTCCCCACCAGTCGAAATTGGTGTTTGTGTACTGCAGGCTGAAGAAGATGATGATGCCTGAGATGGCGATCCCGCAGGACCATGCTGCGGAGAGGACAAAGTTGTACTAGAGAGGGTGGGGGAATAAGTAAAGGGACGACAATCGAGAAATGCAAAGGAGGAAGATTGGGAGAGAAGACAGACGGAAAGAGAAGAGGAGGAAGGGGGAAGAGAGACAGAAGAGCACATACCTTGGACCACATGCCCAAATATCTCGTCTTTAAATAAATCCACGAAAAGTACGCAATCGGTACCGACGGCCACACATACGACATGTTATACGGCGCCCAGACAATGCCCCCATACAGAATCACGACGGGATGCAATTGCCGCGCCCACGTCCACTTTGGAAACCTCTTATTCAAGCCCCAAATCACAACCACAATGACCACCCCCAGCGGAAACCCAATCAACGTCTGGCTGTACTGGCCCTTGTGCCCAAAGATCTTAGCCGGGCCGACGGTGCCCCAGAGGACGGATGCTGTGAAGAAGGTGTTGACACCGGGACAGGTCAGCTTATACTGAGCCTGGGGCGTACACACATTGTTAATGCTGTTCATTTGGAAATTCAGCACGCCGATGCAGATGATTGTGCTGAGAAACGTGGCAATCATCTGGGCCGCAAAAGTCTGTCGAGGGGGAATCTTGACATAGTGTGCGAGTTTGAGGTCGTTGCAGAACCAAATGGCGTGGGCGCAGGTCACGTAGCCAAAGGACTTGAAGTAATTCATGGCAAGGGCGTTGCCGTCGACCCAGGACCCGCCTACAAACTCGGCGAGCACGTTGAGCGTCACCTCAATGCCCGTCATGGCTTTGATGATGCCGACAGGGATGACGAAGACGACGCACAGGCCTAGGCCCCAGAAGACAACGCCGGGAGTCGTGTGCGTGTCCCAGCCAACGATGCCGGATATACCAAAGGCGATGGCGATGGCTAGGCAGAGTACGTACCACCATTCGGGGACTTCGGAATAGGCTCTCATGAGGCGGTTGTGTACGTCCAGGACGGGTTCCTGCTGCTGGACGGGCCGTTTCTTGAGCCGCAGGTTGTAGAAGAGCGCCTTGAAACCCATGGCGATTTCGTGGCGGTGGTAAAGCACCGCGTACGTGAGCGTGGAGGTGTAGATGGCGAAGAAGAACATGTAGATGACGACATTGCCGGCTCCCAGGTAGGGAGGCGAGTACTGCGCGTATTTCTGCTGGTTGAACAGGCCGTGGTCGTCAGTCGCCTGCGAGATGTTATACAGGTTGGCGAAGCGGTCGTAAACGCGGTTCGTGTTGATGGGCAGGTAGCCCGTGTTATAGATGTTCTTGTACCAGAAGACGAGCACGACCCAGAACGAGGCAAAGACGCCGATGAAGCGGTTCAGTGTGCTGAAAAAGGGCACCATGAGCGGATCGGCCGAATCCCAGAGAAGCACGTTCCAGTCCCATGTCGGGAATGGATTCAGCCCCAGGCCGTTGTTGATGCCTGTGACGATGTTCAGGTCGCGGTGGCCCGGCGCGATCCAGCTGATCCAGTTAAACTTGGACAGACTCTCCCAGATGTAGTTAGGGAACCAGAACCAGACAAACATGGCGGCGAACATGAGGTAGAAGAACTTGATGCGGGAGATGCGCCACACAGACCGGAAGGGCCCGCCGACAGGGGGGTTCGCATCCGTATGAAACGCCGAGTTGAGCGCAATTGTGACGAGCGACGCCGGCCACACGCAGTACGAGGGATAGACCAGGAACCGACGGCACATGCCCGCGATGCCGTAGCCGATAAAGTTGGTGGCCAGGGCGATGAGCAGCTGGTAGGCAAAGTGCGAGGCGTATGGCTGATCAAAGTACTGGGGAAGATACTGTACCCAGATGATGTAGTTTGTGTACGGGGTGTTGTACGCCACGTTGGCCATGATGGTGATGAGCATATGTTCCTTCTTCGTAAACGGGCCGGGGTTGAGCGAATGCCGGACCCCAAAGAGCGTGAAGCCCCTGTCGGGAAGCCAGTTCTCGGCGGCCTTTCCAATGGGATAGGCGAGAAGCTGGGCCACGTTGGCCATGACCCGGATCGCTGGCTGTCGTATGTCGAACAGCTGGTTCACAAAGGCCAGCAGCACGGAGAATATAAGGCCAATCCCCCAGCTCCGAAGCGTCGAGCACAGCGTCGAGGGATCATCTTTGTTGCTCACGACGGCGCGCACCTCGGCGTAGGGACTGTTGCTGGTTACCAGGGCAGCCTCGAGTTTCATCTCCTGGATGAGATGCTGGTGCTGATCAGGATTCTCAAAGATGGACTCGTTCTCGAGAAACATCTTGACCTTCTCAATGACTGTGGTGGGGAAATTGGGGTCTTTCTCGTGCACCTTGCGGACCCTCACCATGATCTCGCGCACTTCTTGGAGTGTATACTGCGAGGCGAGCTCCTTGGCCTCCAGAAGATCATCTTCAGTGACATTGAGGTCGTGCTCCGTCGCCGTGGGTGTATGTGGTTCCTCGCCTTGATGGCCAATGTGGTCATCTTCGTCGTATGAGAAGGGTTCCTATGTCGGCGCGAGGAGGCGCAACGTCAGCATTTGACGCCCAATTGTAATTATATTCATTCGGAAGTCGTCAAGAAGACTGGAATTTCCATGACACGATCCACGACACGGGCTGCGTGTTTCTCCTCCGTTATGAGCTCGGCAAACTGGGTTCTTGTAGCATCTCACCGAATCTCGTTGCGACTTCTCCGACGGCGACACACATTCACCGCGCCAAGTATCCTCAGTCACATCAGTGGTCACTCTCTTCTCGTCTTTCGCCATGGCGGCTGCTTCCAGGTCTCGGATACAGGATCACGGTCGGAAGCGGGGACGGAGAGGGGAAACCCTCGCCAGGCTCATGGAATTGTCGCAATGGTGCCAGGCGGTAGGACGACAGATAATGGCTTGCGAGGAGCCGGCCTCGAATCGTGAGGGAGGGACAGATCGGCAGACAGAGTCTCGGTCGGGCGAAGAGAGGCGAAAGCATACAAGACTGCAAGTAAATGCAGGTGGACGCAAGGAGCAGGCGTAGGCTCGTGAGGATGTCGACAACGAAAACCGAGATGGGCGAGGACGGAGGCGGAAGGGCGGAGTCGAGTGGCCGAGAGGCAACGGGAAGTTGAGCGTTCCAACGTACTAAATCCAACGGGCTGCTTACCGGACGGGTGGGGGCCAAGTGGCAGGTACCCGTAGCAGAGACCGTGAAAAGGTACGGAGTACATAGGTACCGTGTCAGGCACAGACGGTGACAGAGCAGACACTTGTGGACACCATTCCTCCACCTCATGCTACGTGCGCCGCTGATTGGCTGGGATGAGCCGAGCATGAAGCCTCTGGTGGATTCCACGCGCTGGACATGGACGGGTTCAGCAGGGGATTGCGCCTTGGGCCAGGGCATCAGGGTGCCGCCAGTGCCGTTCTTCCCGTACGAATGGCCCATGGGTGCCTAGGTAGGGGTACCTTAGGTACCTACCTTTACGGAGCACATACGGAGTACAAGTTGTGATCATCAGAAACGCCGATCTTGCGCCCCCCCAACGAGCATCTTGTCTGCGAATGGCTTCTCTCGCGGCCTACGCGCTTGTACGCTTGAGATGCCAACGACTTGACCAGTTCAGGCACACGCGCGGCACAGGAGTACACATAGGTGCTCCGCAACGACTTTGACAGTGTGATAGACTGTGTGGGGTCCCGGAATGCAGCCTGAGCCAATGGGAGAATGCCGCTTTCTGGACACGGTGCGACCGGCCGGACGGCGGAGACCAGTCGTCCGTCATGTCGGTCAAGACGAGCCGAGCATCACATCCCTTCTCATCCTAACATTCTTTCATCATGATTTTATCTCCCCCATCATCTCCTCCATTCTGTCTACACGACTTATCCCTCTTCTTTCCTTGAATATCACAGGATGTGTCTAGCCAAGGCCAAGATGTGGGATCCGCTGTCAGCCTGGCCTGCAGCTGTTGATGTGAAAGGACTGCAAGGAGAAGGTCGAATTCCGTGACTTTGTGGACAGCGAAATCGTACGGTCTCCCGTCCTAAAGGCTGGTCATGAGATTTTTTATCACAAAGATTGTCCATCATGTTTGTCTCGCCCGGGCGACTTCATACAAAAGGCTAGACCCGGAGTGAGACGGCATGTGCTGGGACCAGCCCAAATCGGTAGTCTAACCGGGTCATGATTGAGTTGAAGTCATCAAGAGAGGCCTCCCAGTCATGTGTATCGATTCTCTGGAGAGCGCTGCACAGTATTGCGTATCCTCTAGGCGGTCTAGACTCTAGAGGCACCTGGACTCTTGAGCATTCTTTGTTCTTGCCATTGATGAAATGTGCAACCATGTCTATATTCGGATATGAAAAGCTTCTGATTCAGCTGTAGGATGCTTTTGGTGTTTCAACATAATGCAGCCGAGCGAAATACAGTCTCTCGTCTAACGGCCAATGCCGCCATCCGACACGTCATCACACGATTCGCGCGTCAAGCCGAAACGCCAAGTCCTGTATGTCACCAATCTCCCTCTTAAAAGAGCCGTTTTCTCTACACATTGGCTTGCATGATACACTGTTAGTTCTAATTGCCACCACATGGACACAAGTGGCACAGAAAAGAAGAGGAGAAGTGAAAAAAAAAAAAAAAAAAAAAAAAAAAAGAATTGGCCACCGTCGACCGAACCGCAGCGACCTCCGTCTCATCTAACGGAACTGAATCAGAGACGAGTGAGTTGATCCCAGTCTTGTTATGCGCAGCGAAGAAATAAAACGCCCATAAGACATTCAGAGTCACTCCAAGTGCTCTGAGATCGGGGCGCTCTGCTTGTCCACGGCTTCAATAGACTCGCTCGACGTGGCACGTGCTTTCTCTATAGACTCTTTCCACAAGCGCAAGTCATCAACACATGAAATGCTCTCGACACGTCTTAAGTCAGGACTTAAAGCACTGAATACTGAACTCAAGCCGCTTGACCTCTCAACGGTGAGCATTTTCTGGGAGTGAGAACACAAAAGTAAGCATCAAGACAGCCATTCAGCTTTGCTTATCTGTATAATGTATTACCCATGGGCCCTATGACCTACTTCTCTTTCACTACGAACTCCCTGCTTTGGCATTCTGAACCCATGTCTTTCAGTCCGTCATACAACAATACCGTTCGATTAACTTCTTCCATTTCTGACGTTCTACCGTCCCTTTTCTAGTCTACTGTCTACATACCTTGGGAGCCTACCACCTGGCACCTAGAGCCTAGAGGCCTGTCAAAGCCATCGATGTTATTGAACTTTTCCTTACGTACGACCGTGAACTGCTGTATCCTTGACAGATCACCTGTTGCTCACTACACCTCTCTGTTCTTCCATTGAACTTTTACATTCCTGAATCCTCAATACTCGAGGACGTACAAAGATACAATGACAGGGTGGGCCGTGGACGGTGGCACTGTAGCAGCTATAATACTCGAACGACGAAGGGAAATTTTGCATCGTCATTGCACATTCTCCAGGTATCTGAGCATAAAATGAAACTAATGAAACCTCTCGCAGAATGAAATCTGCATCGGCGAGCAACTTAACAAGTTCCCGCTGTTGAAGCCTAGGGCTACTTCCTCATAGCTCATATTCATACTAACATAGTCATAGCATTTTTGTTCCCAATGTCAAGAAAGATGAGCCCTTGCGCCCGTGGCGAAGGCATCTGTTGGCTTACGATTGCAATTTGTGAACACGAAGCCATTAGAGAGTTCTAACTTCTACCCTTCCTGTGCAGTGTACACTACTACACTGAAGTCTGAAGAAGCGCTTCTACTCCTTTGAACTTACAGTCTTATACCGTGTCCGAGCTGAAGTCAATGGAAAGAACAGACGAAATTAGACATGGTCACTCCGACTCACACCATGGACGTATATGGGAGACATGGTTATCTCTGTACAAACTCAATAGTCTGCTTGCGCGCGTCGGCTCCTGGTCCAGAAGACAGTCACCCGCACCAGCCAAGAGCTTTGAAGTTTGCAGCTTGCTGAGCCATCAGAGGCTCAGAGCAAAAAAAAAAAGCCTACATGAAAGGAAAGTCCTTGACATACTGCGCTCTATCAATCATTGGCAGCGTTCTTGGCCCTTCCGTAAATTTTGGAGAGTCCCAGCTTTTAGATGAGGGCAAGGATAAGCGCTCGTAGACAAAACTCAATGAGACTCACTGACTCAGGAGCCTGGACGGAAGTGTGGTGTTGCGTTTGCCGTTAACTGAGCGAAGCATTAGGTATTTATTACTGATCGACTGAGCGCGAGTCCACGACTCGCGAGAGAAGCACGAAAATGATAAGGCCGTGCATATATTTCGGGTTCGGTGTTCACAGGAAGAGATGACATGGAACGATCTCTCTGAGATGCACTGCATGCCAGTGCAAACGGCATGAAAGCCAGCTCCCATGATAATTTGCAAACCAGCCATCCATGGTCCAAGAATCGAGACACAGTCTACAGAAGCTGCTGATTGCCAATTGGGATTGAAGCCATGTTCCCTGGAATCCTACGCAGTGCTCACTGCTGAGTGGCCACCGGCATGTATTACTATTGGAAAACTCGAGAGTCGGGAGTACGGAAGTTGGAACTTTTGCGACTAGAAACCAGTTACGTCTTCTTTGACGCGTCATGCCGCAACTCGCTGGGTCAGCGGCCACTGGCCAGGGGCCTAGGTTTCTTTCAAGTTTCAGGTCCTGAAGGCTGAATTTTCTTCGTCCAAGTCTTTGACTTTCTCGATCTCTGACATCTGTGCGCGAAACTTCAAGAAAGAGACGTTCAAGACTTGCAAAAACTTGACTACACACAAAGATCTTACATGATAGATGGAAAGACTTTGACAGGCTTTGAATACCGATTGACTTGGCGCGCCGCGCTGGTCCATATGGCATAGCAGCCAACTGCAACAGACACTTACATAGCACCAACTCACATGTGTCACTGTCTATTAATAATTACTTCCGAATCTGAGCCTTCATATAACACGTTGAAATGCGATAGTTATAGGTTATACTATATCAATTTCCTGACGTCCGTCGTCTACGTGGACATTCCGACATGTTAGATATACACATTACACACATCATGCCCGTACGCTGTAGATGGCGCACGCGAACACCTACAAGCAAAGATGTCTCTCGCTATGTAAATAGGCATGCAGCACTTTGCATACTTAGGATAGGGTATTTTCCGTATTCGCACTCTTTTATGGATGAATCATGATGGGCGTATAAGTCATCGGCGTATAAGTCATCTCTCACTTATAGCCGAAGCCAACTTTCCATCAAGTCATTGAGAATACTGCCAGCAAAAGTGTGCATCTATTCACCTAAATACCCTACGTCATGTATCATGTCCAGTGGGTCGTAAGGCTTTCCGAAACTCGGTCACCAAAATCATTTCATGCATGCTATTCACGGATCCCTGCTACCTGCAGGCTGCAGCAACATGTATGATGTTGCGTATGTATGTTGATGCAGCGTCGACCAACACACTCCGCCTGTCCATGACGTTGCAGAGGGCTTTGATGTTGTCGGTCTTGACTCTTCTATCAATAGGTAGAGCATGCCTGCAGCGCGTTGGTCCTGGAACGAGAACAGCATACATTTTCTTTGTCCTTTCTTCTCCTTTTGCATATATCATATATTTTTATTCCTGCTTAGTATCGTGGTGTGTATAGCTTACGGAGAAAATAGGACAAGCGATACCTATCAGACCAGAAGCGGCAATATGCCATCCGGCTAGTATGACATGTCGTTCTTTCTGTTGCATTGATGAATGATGATTGACGCGTAAGCCGCAAGCGGGCGACGGGATTGAGCGTCTGCATTATGCATACAAAAACTCGGTGAGTGAGACAAGAGGGGCTTCTCGTCATGATAAGAGGTAGATATGTAGCCTGTACTATGTAGGCAATACCACAAGGAAGCTCATATGCATGTTTGGACGTGCGGCATCGCTGGATACGGGATGTGGTTATGTACACGAGTGACGACCCTCATGTGGCTACAATCGATTGATCACGATTCACGATGACCATAGGTTTATGATTGATGAGTTCCTATTCTGCAATCATCTTACAATGTCAATCAGCGCAACTTCGACTTTTGAGCATCTCGTTCTCCATGGAAACGTACAGAAATACGTGTTGCCTAGCATTGCCTATGCCCGAGTCAGTCACTCTGATGGTCACATCATGCAGCAAGTTCCAACAGCATTGCCATGTTACCACAGGTCGCGCAAAGATGACCGCCGTTTGGTCACCGCCATCGCACGTGAAAGGTCGTGCAGTCTCCGTGTGATCTTACGAGCCGGCGACGTGATGAAGCGCACGAAAAGCACACGAAAACACCATGAAGAGCAGCATATGGATGCGACTTCTCTATGCACGCCAAGCCTGTGAGACTGGCGCGTGGGCCAGAAACATGAATTGCTGGTCCGGATCGTGATCGAAGCAACAAAAGACGTACGAAAAACCTTTCGTTCAGTCTATCTACCATCGCGACTCGCGAGGGGGGTGAGATGACCGCGGGCCCATGCATCAGCGCATATCCATGAATCATCACCCACCAGGCCACGTTTAGCATGACTGACTGCGCTACTGTACGCAGCCGTATGCACGAACATGCGACCCATCACCCGCGGACCTCCGTGGATCACTGAATAGCACGCTGCATATTGTGTAATCCATTCTTGTTCCTCCTTACATGCATCGAGTACGTCTGCTCCTGGAATCTGAAGTTCTTCTGGCCTCACGAATGCTGCTTTCCACTGACCGTCTCGGCGTCTCAAACCAACCAAGTCCGCGAGAACAGCCGGAGTTGGCTCAAGCCTGCTTCGCAGTGTGCATTACAACCCCTCTAGTCACACTGCCCTGCCCGCAGATGTGGCCAGTCAAGGTCCTTGCCGGGCGTTTGTCGCCGCTCGGATATTGCCCCATGTTGTATCAGTAAAACAATAACATGTCCTCGAGGTCGCACACCAGAGAGACGAGACACACGCAGTAACCTTGTGGTGCTACTAGGTACACATGTGGATGAATGGCTGAAAGCCTACCAGGCCCTACCTAGACTCTCCTAGAGGCTAGTAGGGGCCAGTAGCTGCGAAGAGGGTCTCAGTCGTTTCTCACGACCTATTTCGGAAGCTGGTTGACGGTGTTTCGTTGCACACGACAGGTCGAGGCCGAGTCAGGGCGCTTCTTGTGTTTTGGATTTTGTCTTTTTGCCATGGATGGCAGGTTGGCCATCATGCAAGATGCTCATTGCTCAGCGCTCACAATAGGTGAATCTCCAATCTTTCGGCTGAATCGGTTCGCAAATCCCGATGTATCGCCTTTAGGATACAAGTCCCTGCTTAGGAAGTCAGGGTATCATTGGTCAACCATCATCATACGTGGCCGGCCGACTTACCGAACCGCCTCGTTAGCCGGCGTCCAAACTCAACAAGGTCCAAAAAAGAAGCTTACAAAGACTATCACGAGCTTCGTGCCGGTGCGATATCTGGAGTCCTGGACAATGGGGGCACCTGATGCCACGGGCTGGTAGCTACTGCATAAGACAGACGCCTTCTTGTACGCTCCGTGTCCGTGATAATGTGTGCGGCACGATTTACTCCCTGGCCTCTAACTCCGGAATCACCGGGCGTCTCCGCCTGAATACTCCGTCGCCAAGTTTCATAACGGCCGAAATCCTCTCGGGATAGGCAATCCAAGGCAATCGTCGGCCGCGGGTCCCCGGCCATTGGTGACAGCAATGGTTGGCCAAAACCGTTTCGACCTCAGACCTGCTGCTACCTACGAATGCGCCATCGATTATGCGATCGCGTGCGCCCGCCGCCCCAGACAGACCATCCCAGGAACAACGGGCCAAGTGCCAAACGCACAAGAAACAAATAATCAGATCAGCAGCCACCCGTCCGTCCGTCCGCGTGTCAGCAACAAGTCCGCAAAGCTGTGCCGTCTCGGCCGAGCGACGAAAAGGAATAGGAACCTGGACACACCCTCTTACTCATCAAGAACTCGAGGCACAGTGGCCACTGGCGGAATATCTCGACACCCTCTTTTCGTGAGGCTATCCAGCCATTGTAACTCGACACCCTCTTTTCGAGATACCCAGGTACCAGCCATTGTTCTTCTCACCACAAGCGAGCGAAACGCTCATGGTAGTTTGATTGGTTCGTCCATAAGCCATAACATCCGCCTTCTCCAAGACTCGCGCGGACATGCACACACATCGGAGCATCCTCCGAGGACAACACATAGCCGAGCTCGAGTCAAGCCGAAACACCGAGAAGCCACAACTCAATCTCATCTTTGTCATGATGCAGAGAGAGCGGCCGATGTGGTCACTAGTTAGTAGTGACTATTGATCTCTTCCGCTGGAGCCCTGGCACGAGAACATCGAGAATCTCAATCCCGTGCAAAAACGCCCGTCTCGTGCGGCTCAAAGTCCGTCGGGTGAGCCGGAGAATATGAAGTAGCAGGATTACCTTGTACCGGAAGATATTGGCTATAACCCGTACCTACCAACTGACCAGGCGGCGGCTTCAAGGCCGCACTTTGTTATTACATACGGCCGAAAGGTAGAAGAGTCAGACTTTGAAGGTTTGCACAAGTCACAAAGGGCAACGGGGCCGGGACCCCCACCTCCTCGACGTCCACCCCACTACCCCACCTTGGGTACCCTAGGAGGTACCTTTCTGGGAGGTACGTACCTATGTACCAACAGGTAGGTACCTGCCTCTTAAAGTTGAGGTCGCCGGGACCAACAAAGCCGCAGCACCTGCCACCCACCAGCCCTACAGCCAGCCCTGTGGCCCGCTCTGCCTTCGGCCGGACATGGAAGGACAGGGCCAAGCAAGGTTTGTGTTGAACGTTTTGTTGTAGGTATGTACTACGTAAGTCCGCGAGAAGAGGTTGCGACTCTTGCGAGAGACACCCGCAGCCGTTGCACTGCGTTAACAGGTCTATGTAGCCTATCGGTCGATGAGAAACGTGAATCAGAAAGAAAATCGTGACACGTGTAGTTTGTATACCTGCAGAGTACCTACCATTACGTGAATCCGCGAAAACGTTGCAGGCCAGAGCTCGTATCGCCATGGCAGAGGTGGCGCCTAGAGACCCCCATATTCTTCTTCTATTTCTTCACGACATGTTCTGGAAGCCTTCCATATGAAGAAGGTAAATGACATGTCACTTTTATTTTCTTCAAGGGGCGTGTGGGAATGAACTTATACGGGCGTGCGGATATTGCCCTTTTCCCTTTTCCCCTCCACAGAACAACTTGCTCCTAATTCTTTTTTGTGCATGGTCCACGGAGATACCTAGAGGATTGCGCCGTGCGGAGAGAATCTGGTTGTTGAGACGTATGATATGTACATACATACCTACATACTTGGGCAGGGTACCTAACTTCCAAGTTTCAACCTTGTGAGTTGTTGGTACTGTTGGTGCGGGCATTGAGGGCTGCGGGCATGACAATAGGTAACTTGTAAGTAGAAACGACTTAACCATGAAAATAATCCCAAAAACGAACCCGCGACTCAGCGAGTTTTCTTCGTCTCAATCACACAGAACTGGAGGTACATATGTACATATCATGGCGACCAGTTCCTGACTTCGTACTCCGTAATCCCAGGGCAATTACAGAATATACATGATTGTCCACTCCCGGGCTATTTTCTATCCCTACCTAGTACCCAGTCCCAACTTCTAGCCTTATCGTACGCCAGATGAGCTGATTTTATTTAAACGGTCTTTACTTTTCTTTTTCCGCTCTGCCCAGATAGAACCCCTTTTGTTCATGACGAAGCGGGAGATGGAAATCCACTCGGCAAGGTTTCGCTTGGCAAAGTTGAAAAAAGAGGAGGCGTTCATGGAAAACGGGGTGAGGAGAAGGGTCCCCGGTCACCCGAGCAGGGTTACTAAACAAGGTTCTATAATTGGTTCTCTCCAGATAGGACTCCATAAATTTGAGGCGCGAATTTCTAGATTTGTCGACGGCGGAGTTCGCGGGAAGGCTAACGGCCGGCACATGGCAAGACGGAGTATGTACCTAGGTAAGTTTTGGCCCTGTTTTTGTGGAGGCGGTACATATGTACATACATACCTACCGAGTCACCAACAACGAGACGGGGGTTTTCTGCCCAAGAGAGGAAAGTTGCATGCTTTATTATGCCGGTTGTTGCCGGTTTCTTGGATGCTCCAGCCTCCGTAGCGGCGTAGTCCAGAAGGCTGTCTTGGACTGGCGATTCCACATTCCTTGTTTTGTGTGATCTGCAAGGCCCCTGAGAACAATGGAGGAAATTCCATGTCTTTACCTAATACCTGGACATGACGACGGATAAGTGGCCAGTCATGACGAGAACGGCAACTTGTCGCCTATGATCGGGGAGGGAGAAAAAGGGAAGAAGGGAATATTGACGGCTGGTTGTTGACGGGTGGGGTCCCCTCTGATGTTGCACAAATTCTTGGGCTTCTCAATTTTCTCTCTTCTTCCTCGGCACAGCCCAACAGATCGCCACTCGCAAATATCGGTGGCTGCATGGGAGCCACGGACGTGTCACCTTGAAGCCTGAAGGTATTCATACCTACCTAGGTAGCACGGCATCGCTTTAGTGGGACTACTACACAATAAGCGCCTTGCAACACGTGTTGTGGGCTGGTACATAGCCTGGTGCGAGCTTCAAATCTCCCTTCCCAACTTCCAAGAACCACAAGTGAGTGATCCTAGCTATCTACAGGCTACAAGGTCTTAGGTAGGCATCTTGAGACAATCATGCTGGAAACACGAGAACTACCGCACGACTGTGCCGCGGGATCTTTGTAATCAAGCTCCGTTAGTTAAAACAGTCATTCAGATTCATCATAATCAGATCGCACGTCTGTGAACGCCAGCTATGGCAAACCATCTTTGGCAAGTCCTCAAGTGCTCACCAGATGATCTCCATTCAATCATCGTATATCCGGCGCGTACCAGAGTTCCCTAAGAACCGAGGCCCGCCTTTTGGAAATCGACCAACAGCGACAAATTACAATCAATATATCGGTGCAACGGTCCTGCAATGGCGCGATGCGCCGAGCAGATGAGTGGCGACAAAATCCCCGGATAGGCAGTTGAATGCGTGTGCCTGATCCCATGACTACGAAATTCTCTTCAGTCGAGGCATTGATTGATCAAAAAAGTTCGCAGTCCACAGCGCCCAGTGAGTGTTACAGGACCACGACATCACGACTTCACTAGACCGTAGACCGTTGTTGCGGTTACGGTATAGGTAGCTTGCTAGAAAGCTATGCAGTAGCTGCATCTTAACCGTGACAGCTAAAGCCTTACAGAACCTCAGTTTTCCTGACGACTTTGCGGTGCGCCTTGGCATGGGCCTCGTTTTCAGGTTCAGGACGTCTTTTAGCCATCTATTTTCGGTCCCACCGGCGACAGCCCGATCTATGTATCAGATATCTACGTAATGAAATTGGCGTTGATTGTACGCTGAGTCGTGCTGACTAGGAAGGGATTCGGCCTAGCTGTCAAGTGATCAAATTAAAGCCGTGAAAATCCTTTCTTTCTTTTCGTTAGCTCGCAAGCTGTTGTGAAGTACAATGTGACTCCCATCACGAGGTCCCGGGCGACGGCCGTGCGCTAGCATACGGAGTATAGTCGTGCCACCTTCCCGCAGACGGAGCAATGCTACTCCGTGTACAACGCGTTTTGATTGTTTTTGCTTTGTCAAAAAAAAAAAAATATATCGAGAGCCCTTGTACGAGCTCGGCATGCCTTGTCCTGGGCTTGTCGTGTCTCGTGACTCGTTCTACATTTCAGCTCAGGCCTGTATCCGCCCTATTCATCACGACGTCAGTAACAAATTAGCCACCACCGAGGATATGTCAAGTAATTTCTATCCGCATTCATCTACCAGAATGAGGCCAAAACGCGAAGCAACACGAAATTTGCGGCAATGTCGCCAACATCAGCCTTTCATCCCACGAGAATAAACCTCGTACAGCTTGGTTGAGGAGAGCCGGGAACGTATGACAACTCAACGTCCAGAGAACCATTTGTAACACCACCTGGTGACCCAATCAGCTGGTCAATTTGTTCCTGGCGCTCGCTTTAGTATGTTGGACGGGGTCATTGTGAGCATTGAGGTATGTACGACCACCCCACCACGGCACCGAACTACATATGCATCTGACAAGATCAAGTGGCCAAGCGGACAATTCTTCTTGGATCCAAACTAATGTAGCGTAGCATGTGCAGCTATCAGGCAGATAGGATGAAGAGACGAGCTAGAATCGTGATGTTAGCTTGGTATAACGTCGACGAGAACTTCAAAGAAGATCGCGCTCATTGACAGGGGTTACCTACTTATGTAAACGGCCCTGCATCTACCATCCGGGATCCTAGACAGTGTCACATCCATGCCACCGCAACCCTACCGTATTCATGATTTGGTCTTGGGTTGAATTCCTACATAGATTAAGCAGTGGAAAAGTCTCCGATCATAGTTTGAGGGCCACCGCAAGCGGCAAAGCAAGAAAAGTCGCCGGCTATGTACTCCGTAGACGCTTAGACAAGGGTATTGGCTTGAGCCTTGTGCTTATATGGGATTGGTGGCACGGGTTCAAAGCTCAAACAAGCGGTCCGCGCTTGCCGTAGCAAAAGCTCCGGCGGCATGTGGTACCTAGGTACCTCAGACCTATGTAGGTATGTATGTGCAGTAGGTATTCGTACTGCTCAGTCAGCAGTGAGAGCCAAGAATAGTGTTGTCGTCGTTTGGCTTTACATTGTGACTGCACGATGATTTCTTGGACATGATGACCGATTTGTACAGTGTCGTAAACATACGATATCTGACGATACAAGTCCTGAGTGTACTCTGTACCACGTCCCTCACGCTGAGCGATATCGGTCAAGTTGCATGCACAAAGAACGACGCAGCCAACTGGCCACTCAGGTTATGGCATGTGCTACGAAGGATATCACCGCTGTATTCTGCGATTGCGAGATTCGGGACAGCTCTGCGTTGAGGGGATTGACCGTATGTGATTACTTCGTAGGGCTGAGGCTGATGTACGCACTAGTTGGGCACATTGTGTGGAGGATGAATGATGAGGCACGAGCTCCGGCTGGATTGGCCAGTTGGCACCCGACTTAAGAGTGTGCGAGTCAGCGGCCGGTATCAATCTCTCAAATATTGACTCGGCGATGCAACTGAATGGGAATCCAGTCGAGGCTGACAACAACCAGAAAGGGGCACCAAAGGCCGACAACGAGCCAAATGCCGGCGGCAAGACTCGCCGCAAGAGTACAACGCCTCATGCGTGATACAGCCTTGGCGGAATTGATGTTTTCTGTGCCAGACAAGGGGAAAGACAAACTGCCCTTCAATATCAGGTGGCTCGCTTGCCATGCAGATGCCTCTCTCAGGTACGGAGCGTTCTGTGCTACATTGCCACCGAAATGGCGGCAACAAAATTTCTCTGGTTGTTCAATGGAAAATGCTACCTAGCAGTCGGGAGGCTGCATCAAAGTTCTCACGACACATAAGATGCGAGAAGGTTTTGATGACAATTCTCATGCGTCAAATATGATATAATCACAAACACGTTCTCGGTCCGTTTGCTCGAATGGCGTGTGTTCGATGGCCAAAACATGGGCAGAGCACATTCGTGATGACCCGAACGAGGCTGGGCTCATTAGAGGAGCCAGGCGATGGATAGATCGCAAGTAGGTCCCTCCCTCCGTCAGGTCGGTGTCTGAGCCTGAGTTCGAACCCCTCATCAGCAAGTTGATAGATCGTCAAAAGCCACATGCCCAGGCCATACCCGTTCGTGTCCGGCTGCTGCGGCACGTACACGTGTGTGAATGTATGTCTCGTCCCAACATACTCCGTAGGTACATGTCTCGAGCCTCGGGTCGATATACGTAGGTATGTGTGTACCTATGTATGTATGTATTATGTACTTGAGCCAGCACTTTCTCGAGGCGGCTGAGTGGGGCGGGCGCTAACAAGCGTGCTTCTCTTTTCTTTTCTTTTTCTTTGTTCCCAGGTTTGCGAATCTCGCATGTACTTGTAAAGTCGTTATTATTTGCATCTTTGAACTGGTAACCTAGGTATGCAGGTGCAGCGTCCTGTTGTCCAGATCTGGTCTCAACGTTGTCGCACTGAACTTCCTAGAGAACCTACATGACCGGGTAGTTCAGGCTGTTTCGCATGTCACTGCAAGCAAATGCGCACGCCTCGCGTGGCGACACGACATGCGCTTGGCAAGAAAATATAAGGGGACGTACCTATTCCATAGGGCGGCGTCTGGACAGGCCTGGCCGCTCGCTGGGAGGCTAATGAGGGAAAAGGCCATTTCTGGGACGCCCTTGGTCTCGTGCCAGGCGGCAAAGGGGATGGTCTGAAAGTAAAGCATGTGGCCTAGGTACGTCTTGTTGAGTGTCGCAGCAGCAGTCTCTGCCGACGTTGAATATAGGTAGGTAGACGATGCGGTTTTCTGAAGATGGTGAGGAAAAGGGTGCACATTCCGTAGGGACACAATCGGGGCTAAAGGGACCAACAACCTCGGAATTCCGGAGTTGCGCCGCCCGGTCCCGCCTTCCCTGAATCTGCAGTGCTCCACGTCCGGGCGCTCCTGCCCCAGCTGTCCTGTACAGGCCACTGTACCTCCCTCTCTGTAGGTAAGCTGTAGGAGGTACAGTACATAGGTAGCCTGTGAGTCGTGACCCCATAGAGGTAGGTATTGACGTACGACGCACAATGCACAATGCAACGACGCAACGACGCAACAATGCAACAATGCAGCATCTCAAGAAAGCAACATGGCCAGAAAGAAACAACACCACAATTGCACATTGCCAAGAACACTCTTGCCTTCCATGCCACGGCAAAATCCAGGTCACCCTGCTGTACTCGACTCAGTCTCCTTCCTACCTGATTGAACCCTCACGATTTGTCTCGTCAGCCCTGGGGGCCTCTCGCCTCTTGGTACCAGGGATCCAGCATGATTTCTGAGAACGACATTATTGGCGAGAAATCCTTGCCTGTCAGATGATGTAGCGCACCAAGGACCTCGCTTGCCATGCGCGTCGTCTTGCGTTGCCATGCTTTGCCATGCGAGGCTCGGATCACTGACACCTGTTTTCCTCCGCGGACATACCGACCGTTGGGCATCCACGGGGACGACTGGCGATGACTGGGATGCCTGGCTTGTCGAAGGCATGTACAGTCGAGGGCAATCAGATCAACCACTCTGCCTCCTGCGCCAGTTGTGATAAGTGGCCACTGGTCGACGTCCAAGACAAGCTGGAGCCATCGCCGTGTTGTTCATGCCACCGGAGCGGAGAATACTGCTCAGATGCATCTGTGGAAACGCCCGATGTGGCATCCAGCGGCCGCGATTCAGTTTTGTGCGCTGGTCAGCCTGCTGCTGTTTGTGAAATGCCGCCATTGCTAAATGCTTGGGCTCGACGCTGATGTCGCCGATGCCGCTGATATTGCTGATGCCCCGCTGACCAGCAGCACCAGATGATATCCTGTTTCGGTTCATGTCCTCCATGTGCACTTGTACACATCCATGTCCGTCACGGAACAGGCTGAGGCTGCTTTGCCTAGCATTATCATATTTGTACTCACGTCGGTGCTGCGATGGCGCTGCGATGGCGCTGCGATGCTCGGCGCCGAGAAAGGGGCGTGGGGATAAAAATGCGACGCACATCAACACGGTACCTGGGTACTTGGTACTTTGGCTATGGCCAATTTGACACCTGGGAAACTCAAGCATCTGATATCCGCACGCCTTTCCGAGTGTCGCTCTCCGGCCTCCTTCCATCTGATGATCTTATCGTCGTCTTCCTGGTCCGAAAGCCTCCGCTCGAGCCTTTGTTGAGTGAACGAGACCGGTGAGAACCCGCGGCTGCGGCGATAAAGGGAAAATACTTGATTCCTTCACTTATATCTGCCCCTTCCCCTTCCTTGTCCACGGGGTTGTGGTGCATCTCTCTCAGCTTGTACCTTTTTGCTTATGCTTCCTTGGCTTGCTGCCTTTTATCTCATTGTTCGATCCACTTGTCTGATTGGTATTATTTGTTGTCGAGGACTGAAGAGAAAAGGTCTTAAAACACTGTCAATTCTCTTTACTTCACAACAAGACTGCGAATCTTGTTCCATTATTTCATCTTGCCACCTCCGCGCTACTTTCGATAGCACGACATGCCATTCGGAAGCCTAGTATCATTGATACCAGAGCAACAGCCCCAATATAACGCTCTTCCGCCACTGCATTTTGCCCGACACGCTCATACAGACTCGCCGACCCATGCCGAGGGCTCCGAGGAGGACTTCCAAAACAATAGGCACTTTAGTTCACCATTCCCGGGCCGTGGTCAGTCACACTCGAAGAGAGTGGATTCTGCAAGAGGAGAAGTTGACGAAGGCTACGAAAACTACATAGTCGCTGATAGGTGTGTTGCCTATCGAAGCGCTTAAAGCACTCGAATCCTCGCACGGTTTCACTTGAGATTCCGGGATTCGGTATCATTCATCATCATTACTTTACTGACATTAGCCAAAAGGCTACAAAGCTTGCAACCAAAGGAATTCCTCCATTTTCAAAATTTCCACTTTCAGACGGCTGCCGATATACATGGACATTGCATGAAGAAGAAGTTGGACACAATCTGCACACTAGACACTTCCCCCCGATCCGTTCCCTCACCGGCTTGCAGGGCGCAGCAGATTCAGCAAAGAAACATTCGAGCGCCGGCTTTGAGGGAGCCTGTAGAATTGGCCGTCCGCGGCTGTGGTGATTCTGGCTTTCCCACCAGGCTCTCACACGATACCTCAACAATCTCCGCCACGTCGGGGCGATTGGCTTCGTTTCGACACATTCTTCCTTTGCGCGTGGAGCTTAGAAACGGATCAAGCGGTGATTCTCCCAGCCAGCGCCATCGCAATAATAGCCTCGAAGTCTTGTCAAGCTACGCCAGGTTCGGGTTTGCTGGTGTGGAAGATATGGATATTAACGGCATCCCCATGAGGCTTCGGCCGGATGTAGTTGGTGGCACTAAGCGCAGAACAACCAGCTTAGCTCTTGCTACCGACTCTTGTGGCAGGCCTACCGAGGCACTCCGGCGGCAAGAAATGAGCTCACGTCTTGCTACAGCTCGCCTTCAAACGAAGCAGGGCTCTGCATCGACCACGTCACCGGCTGCGTTATCTCGGACTGATTCAGGCACGCCCGTCGACCCGTCCGTCGCAGCAGATTCAACAGTTGCCTCAACCAGTGAGGACGGGGCAGAGAAACAGGACCCTGTCTACATATGCGAATGCTGTCCCAAAAAGGCAAAAATATTCCACACGGTTGAACAATTATTGTAATTCATTCTCTCTCCCATGTTCACCCCCAACATGTTCTTTGAGCGTATCGAAACAGCTGCTTACTTCTTATGCTAGTGCTCACGAATCCGAGAAGCTATTCGAGTGCCACTACTGTACTAGGCGATTCAAGAACAAGAACGAAGCCGAACGACACCAGAATTCGCTCCACGTGCGCGCCCACTCGTGGTCATGCGCAGCTCTGTCAAGCTACGATAGCGCATTCTACCCGTCGATCGATCACCCGGGCGAGGCCGACTCGTGCGCCTACTGCGGACTGGAGTTTCCCCGGGCAGGCAGCGCTCCTGTTACTCGGACAGGCCCCTATTCAGGGAGATTGGCGCCGAAATATGTCACCGACGAAGACTGGGACGCTCGCATTCTTCATCTAAAAGTCGTACACAAATTTCGGGAATGCAATTCGTCCAAGAAATTCTACAGGGCGGACCACTTCCGGCAGCATCTGAAGCATAGCCACGCGGGGACGAGTGGCAAATGGACCAACGTACTGGAAAACGCCTGCATGTTGCCAGAGAACCAAATGCCTGACGAGACGTCCACGAGAAGAACCCAATGGTGATTTCATGGCTACCGTCAGCCGGTGATACCTGACTAGTGTGACGTCACAGTGTTTTTGCGTGGGAGGGGTTGCACATTGACAGGCTCATTGTTGGACAAACAAAGTCGCACGAATGAAGCATTCTGTCCATCTAACCAGCCGTTGCACAACCTTTTTACGTCCTGGAAATTGGGTTCGCTTGGCGTCGACCCGCACATGTGATGTGTTCGATGAGCAATTTCCATGCCCCGATCTGGGAATGGTTATCATGGGCATGCCTTGGGATGGACGGCAAGGAGTTGGCTGGGGTTCAACTTTCGGGCGTGTGGGCCAAAACAGTGCCTCATTCGTCGCGCCAGAGACTGTGTTCCATTGTCAAGATGTTAAATTAGGGGCTCATCACAAGAACTCATCCACGGCTTCCGTTTCGTAAGACCAGAGACGTCGATCCCCGTTTCGCGCACGACGACCACCCACACCGTCGCTGGGATGGATGGAATCTATGGACTCGGCTCAGGTCTCCAGCTCAGGCTAGCCTCTAGGAGAGGCCACAATGCACATGAGGGAACAGACACCCGCTATCAGGGCGGAGTCAGACGTCATTGTTTGGACATTGTTGGATGGATTGCTTGTACTTTAGGTCGCACATCAAACTTCAAATCACGGGCATATCTGTGTTGCAAGGCAAAGTGCGCACTCGGCGCGTAGTATCCGGTCTTTGGCACTTGTCAAGTTGCCAATGATATTGAGGGGTCCAATATATTTTGCTATCTTGTTCATTGCACAGGAATGGTCGGTGTATTAAGTGCACTGTGCATGTGTGCATATGTGTGTGCTGTATAATGGTTTCCATGACAGCATCATGCCAACGCCTCCATGGACCATGAGGGCGATTGTAGCGATAAATTCCCGCAGGCATTCATGTGGCGGGCTGACAGCGCCATCTGTACCTGATCTTCCGCTCATCATTCTACTCATCTGTCTGTCTCGTCTGTCTGGGCCAGCCCTATGAGTATTACGAGAAGACGACCGAATCATGTGTGCCCGCCGCCCGGACTACGCTCCACAAAGTGAAAGGACCAACAAGGACACTATAGATGCATGCCTACATACACCACACGTACTGTGACGTATAAGCTGATTACAATGTAGTTCATATAACAAGCTATATAATAAGACAACGACACCATATCACCCACCTGTGACCTTGCTGCAGCCTGCTACACCACTGACTAGCTAGTAGCTACCAGTACTGAACAAGGTGCTCGCTCTCCCTGAAGGAGCAAGTCCTGCGGAAGAGGTGGTAGTTGGACCTTGGATGGTACGCAGGCGGTGACTATGCGGTAACTTTGTCTTTAGACATGTAACATGTACGTGCCTCTGCGTGGATGCTGATGGGGAGTAGTAGGTACATGATAGGGCTGTGGGCGAAAGCGCCTTTGGAAGGAGGGCTGACAGCTGTTGTAAATGGCGCATTTATCAGTACGTGTCACGACTCACTGCTCACCGACCCAACGCCCGTGTGACTGTGACTTGTGTGTAAATGAAAATGGTGTGTTCTCTATTGGAACTTGGCCCTTGGGGTTGAGGCCCTGTCTATATCTGTCTTTCTTTCCCAGGACCAAGATATGGGGATATTTCCCATCGGAGCAGGCAGAACGCTTCACGGACACGAATCACGATTCAGGCCCAGGGCAAAGGACACCTCCGTACTATGTAGATCGAAGAAACGTCCAAGCCTGATGTATCAATATCATGGAGGGAGCTTTTTCAGGATGTGAGTTCGATTTGATACACTATTGAGATCCGACCAGTGATCAGCGCATTCAAGTTCTATTTAAAGTATACCCAATCCCCACACGCCATGTGATCCCGTCACCTGTGGGTTCGAGATAATACGTCACCTCGACATGTCATATGCCACATCGAAACCAGCCTACCAGGTACCGCGAGAACACCGTAAGAGTAATCGCGCTACAAGAGTACTATGTCTCCTACGAGGAGTAAACTTGATGAAGCTAATCTTGGTCCTTGGAAGCCCGATTCGAATTCTAAAGAGCGTGTAGTGCACTTCTACCACAGGTAATAATATTTGGTAGAATTGTTGTCGTTCTTCCTTTAGCACAACACTATAGCTGGCGCCAATGATGTCTTTTCGTCCGAACCTAGCGGACCTGTGATCTTCGACCATTGAAAGTGACGATCACTGATCAGTGTTGAATCGTTGATAACGTCAGGTACTGCGATATAACAGTCAAAAGATAACAAGTGTCAATGAATAAGACGAATACAAGCGACCACAGCACACACACCTTTTGTTCCGTATTCAATGCATTGGCACTTGTTATTCTTTGACTTTTATACCGCGGTACCTGATGTTACCAACACAAACGTTCCCCTCTTCCAAAAGAAGCTCTCCTTATTGGTCGCACATTATGTGCCGCGTACTGCAGACTAAGGCAGTCGACCGACGGTGCTCTGCAATGGCATCTAATGTGATGTTTCGCAGGCACCATAGGCATCACATAAGTGACGGTGATAAGTTGATCAGGCCCACGAGGCCCGTCAAAGTCTTCATAACCCAAACCTCTCTACTCGTGTTGGCAAGACGTTAGGTATGCCAAGGCCGCCTTTGAAATAGCTCGACGACACCGTGTGCAAGTAAAGAGGCCTCCGCGAGGACAAGGCGGATATGTTGCGAGTCCGACTGGGCCCTAGGCCCTGGCCTCGCTACTTGCGGTGTCGGTGTCGGTGGACGGAGAAGACTGAAGACATGTCTGCAATTTCTGCTTTTGTAACTTGGTAGTTAATAGCACGTGACAAGATAGATGAGATCAATGGGAGGCTGCAGGTCCTGCCAAGTGAGGCATGCAGGGATCAATGCAGCTGTAGCGAGTATACTGGCTGAATAGAAAACAGACATGGGGCAAATTACAACACGAAGCGAGATGAAAAGGAAAGATTGTATTGTAAATAACTTACTATGTTCATGCAACCTCTTACCGAAAGAGATTGCAATAAGCAGTGATAAAAGTGGTAGTTGAGAAACGTATTGAGATATGTGGGCGATGTAGTGGGGGTTTGAAGAAAAAAATGACTGAACAACATCCAAAATTCCCCCAAGAAGTGGACTTGGTCTCTTGTTTATAGTCTGAACCTCCAGACAGGTACCTGCCCGCTTTTCTCGTACAACACGTACAGGGCATGATTGTCCTTCCTCAAGAATACGCTTCAAGTTTTCCACCATTTCCACTCATTGAGGGCCCCTTGTCAATCACGAGGCACCCTATCTGCTGCATTTTCACTCGAACGAAGTTTAGTCCCGAATTCCAGGACATTCTTTTGATGCATTGGTAGGTGGCAAACGCGAGAAACGACGCTTGCCCTGAGACGCGGAGTTTGTGTGCAGAAATTGGACGATCATCTCCGTCCTGCCATGCATAAAGCTTTTCTTCGTTCGAATTGTTGTCTAGCGAAAGCGAGCGCTGAGTACACGCTAATTGTGGTACTCTTGGATAATGGTCTTTGCTCGTACGCTGGGTACGTCCAATTCTCTGTGGCTGGATCGCAATTCATCGGAAAGGTTTTGCTTCACCCCTTTCCCGACCATGTCCCGAGTGTAATGGAGGTACGGGTGGCTTGTGGAAGAATATTTGTCGAAAAATAAGGTGAGGGGAGAGAAAAAGAACTTGAATGAAGTCAGCCCCGTAGTTTATATGGGGCGAAAGTCCAATTTTCTGGGTAGAATGCCTGAAACTTGCCATCTTCTCATGACAGGCCTTTCCTTACATTGACTGGAAGTCGGAACAAGTGTATCCGAGTCGGTGTCAGATGTAGTCTATCGCGAAAAGTTATACAGACGAGACCTTCCGGCACCCACACGTTGATATTGCGGAGGAGGTGACCGCATCCTTGTAGACGTAACTTCTCGGCCCACAGACCCATGGGGCATCTTGAGTTCTGGCAGCCCAGCTCGGTGAGGCCAGACTCGATCGGCTCTCCTGGGTCCTTCAACATGTTGATGCAATGCAGTTCTGACTCCAGGGCTTACAAGCCAGCTGCTAGGTAGTTGAGGACCGCAAGAGTAGTCATCGCTGGCAATGGTGTACATGAATTCTTGTATATCAACGTAGCCGCCTGGCTTCAAAGGCTGTAATGAAACTGAGTAAGATGAGCACGTATTCATATGCCGCCCTTCTTCCGCGTGTTGGACGGGAATATGCCTACCTGTAGACACGTGTCCACATTTACCCACGATCTTCGAAGTTTGATCGAGTGGACGAGATGTCAAACGTGAACATGATCGAGCTTGTGTTCGGGATAACGTCCAGCCAGATTCACGACGTCGTCAACAACGAATGAGACATCCTCAGGAACCCGATCCGGTTGAACAGGGGACAGGGTCCATGCCTAAAAAGATCAAACTCCGGTAGATATCCGCAACTGTTGGAGGGTCAGAAAGATCAGGTCTAAACCACTGTTGTACCCTTCTTGTTCCGCTTCCAGTTCCGCTTCCGAGTATTTCAGTCTAGTCGTTCATCTGCTTTGGGTTGTTGGTCAAATGCGCTCTTCCAGGTTTGCATTGCTATCGCAGATTTTTGTAGTGCAAGAATCTGCAGGCTCCTCGTGTTTGCTGAGTCGGGCGTAAGACGGACTTAACTTTGTTCCCCGCGTTTCCTTCGTTTGAGACGCCTCTTTGAACATTACATAGCGCTGACAGCATATTAATCCAGAAAATCATGATGTCCACTGCCAATTCGGGGAGGGGAAAGACGATTCCGTTTTCTCGCAGGTCGTGCCTTGGTCATAGGGCTGCAGCCTGCAGCCAGACATCGGAATTGATGATCTCTTGAGTCTTGGGGAAGTCGGGATTAAGCCGAAATGGTTCGCGTGTGTGCACTATGTACATGTAGGTATGTACATACATAGGTACCTATGTACATACTCCACATGTGCCGATGTTTGATCTGTGGCGGTGCGGTGCCCAAATTTACTTCGTGGCGGTGCAGAACTTCCTTCCCATGTTCATGTCCGCGAAGTGGCGACCGCCGATGGGTCGGCAGCTGAGTGACGAAAAAAACCAAAAGCCACGCGAGTAAGTTAGTAGTCCTTGATTTGCTGCTGCACTTTCTCTCGAGTCTCGACACATGCAAGGACAAACAACAAGCATCTGAAGAAGAGACATATTAGGAGTATTCACACCCAAATTCCTCACAGCCTGGCCGCGCAAGGCTCACCAAGGCTGGACCCTGAGTCCCGCCTCATCACCTCCGAGGATCCGAGTCTTCTCCACCAATGGGAGTCGCTGGATCACCACCAGTTCTGTCACCGTGAGCTCGATACGCTCAGAACAGTATTGCCGACATGGCTTTAAGTCGAGTTGAAGGGCAGGATAACCTCTATGTTGGCGGGTATGATGAAACTTGCTCGCACCTCCTTTTTTGCCCCCTTCATTGTCCGACTTGTAGACGGCCTTCTCTTCTTCATGCGTTGCCATCGACCTTCTCTCTTTCCTTTCCTCACTCCCCCCTTCACTCCTTCTCTATGTAGACTCACTGTTTCTTTTCATCTCCTCCCACTTCCGTAAGACATATCATATCTGACGATGTCTGTTACACATTGCGCCTGGCAAACAGGATATGGGCCTTGCGACGCTCCGACATCCTGGCACAAAAACACATCACCCATGTTCTCAGCGTAGTGGGCTTCAGCCCGGACAGTCTCAAGAACTTCAAGGACGAGCCGTGGTCCATGTACGGCAAGCAGTTTCGTCATGAACTCATCGACTTGGATGACGTGGACGAAGCCAACTTGCTCGTCGAGTTGCCTAGCGCTGTGCGGTTCATTCATCAGGGGCTGCAAGTGTCGAGCACTTCGCCATCCACAGGCGATAATGTTGACGCCGCTGCATCCGCTACCACCAACGGACCAAATACGTCGAAAAATGAAGCAGCAGGCGGCGTATTTGTGCACTGCGCCGCCGGAAAATCACGATCTGTGTCCGTCATCATCGCGTACCTCCTCTGGCGATATCCCCGTCGTTTCGATCCCGATCTCGTACCCGCGTCTGCTGCTGCCTACGGCAACACCGGCGGCGAGTCTAGTTCTCGAGCCGTCTTGGCTGCCAGCGCAAACTCGGATGAGGGCACGCCCATGGACCAGCGCCGCTCGCGGAAGCAGACGGCGCAGGGTGCTGTTGAGGCAGCATTAGCTCTTGTACGACAGACGCGGCCCATGGCCGAACCAAACGATGGCTTCATGGAACAGCTCGCCTTATGGTGGGAGATGGGCTGCCCTGCAGACATCGACAGCGACGATGACAACAACAATAGTCTAGAGAAACACCCCCTCTATCAGCGATGGGTATACAAGCGTGAAGTAGAAGAGCACGTTGCCGTAGGCCAAGCCCCCAGCCGCCTTCGCTTCGAAGACGAAGACCCTTCCGCAGTCGCTGTCCGCCGCGCCGAGGCCTCCCACCGTAATGACTCCGACGCAGACACGACAGATCTCACATTGCGCTGCAAAAAGTGCCGGCGCACACTCGCTACCGCGCCGTTTATCAATCAGCACGTTGCCTCTACGTCTTCGAAATCCCTGGCGCCTGGTCACCCGTGTCCGCACTACTTTGTCGAACCTCTCAGCTGGATGCGCGGTGAGCTGGAAAAGGGTTTGGTTAATGGCCGGTTGAGCTGTCCTAATGAGAGGTGCGGTGCCGCCGTTGGGCGCTATGACTGGAAGGGCATTCGGTGCGCATGCGGGGGTTGGGTCACCCCAGGATTGTCGTTGCAGAGGGCGAGGGTCGACGAGGAAGTGAGGAGGAAGCCGGGGATCGAAACGGGTGCGGGAACGGGAACGGGAACGAGAGCTGGGGCCGGGATGGGGGCCGGCGAGGGAGCGAAGTACGGCATCCGTATGCCTCCTGGTTCTGGCGCAGGTCGTCTGTGATCGGGAATCGCTGTTCACCGAAAGATGACGGTACATAGCCGAGTAGAGACAAGGGCTCGATATATATATGAACATAGGCTTCTGTCCTTGTCGCATCGTCACCGACCCTGTAATCAAGAACAAGCTGCTCATGCTTCTTTCTCCGTAATGGCCACTTTACCGATACTATCCCCTCCGAGAAACGCTCCTCCGGAGACAAGCTTGCCGCAGTTGAAACCTATCATCGATTTTCCAATGCAGGACTCCCGAATCTTCGTGAGCCGAGAAAATTCTCGTCAAGCGTCATGAGCGAACCACAAGACATGGCGCGCCAGTACAGACACAAGCCCCAGTGCACAGTATATAAATGGTAATGGGTAGCTTGACATTTTCTATATCTACCATCATATCTATACATCCTTGCCAAGCGGTCTAACGCTTTCCAGAGCCACCAAGTAACCTGTGTCAATTTCCAGGGGTATAGTGAGATTTCGATTCAGTCAGTGTTGAAAAGGCGCCTTGAACGCAGCTTGTCAGGTCAACTGCAGCAGATGTTCGAAAACGATTGAGTGCCGCCATTGAATGCACGCACCGTTCTCACGAGAAACCAACGTTGCTGGAGGCTCTTTTCCAAGCCACGTGACATGCTCTAAGCTACACGCCAAAATTCGAAATTTGTTCCCGATTTCTCGAGCGCCGTAAAGGCTGTAGCAAATATACCGGAACGCTCGTGCTATTAGGCCATCCGGACGGTTCACGGGTTGATAGAGAGGAGAGCTGAGCATGATGTTGACAGCTGTAGCGTGTACTTCTGTGCTGGTACTTGTGTGATGCGCTCGCTCATATGATGAAACCGCCCTGGACAAGCTGTTAAAGGCGCTGGCCGTAGGCACCGCACCACGTCTTGCCCGTTTGACTTCAAGCGTCGAGTCTGATCGTGAGTTTACCTGCGCTCAGGCAATGCCGCGCGGGAATTCCGTTACCAAGTGAGCAAAGCTGGCGAGTTTCGCAGTCGGCGTGATTTCTACTTAGAGGAAGACCGCGTTCGGATATCTGCTTTGTCATCTGGTGGGAGGCTCGGATGGCACCGAGGGAAAGTTTCCAACCTGAGCAGCTCGTTCCTTGTCTCTCTTGGCGGCTTCGGCCTGTCGTCGTCGTCTTAGGCGCTGTTCATAAAAGGTGCTTCAAACCACAAGTTAGCACCAGTGTATGACGCCAATACGAAATGTGGATCGAACCTTTTCAACTCAAATATCCGCGGCTCTTCTTGCGTCATGGGCGTGTCCTGGTAATGCTGAGTTAGTAGGGAGAGTGCCCAGGTCAATCGGCCAGTGTCACGTACCTCGACCACCGACGACTTGCCATCCGTCTCATCACTCTCTTTTGAGTCTGTTTTACTGTCCTTGCCTTTGTCTTCATCCTTGGTCGGGCTCTTGTCCCCTTTCCCGCTCTTCTTCGCTTCTTCCTTTTCCTTCTTCTTCTGTTGTTTCTCTTGGTACTCCTTTTTCACTTTCTCGATTTCCTCAGACAGGGCCTTTTCTTTTTTGGCCTTTATGGCCGCTTCATCAATCTTTGGCGTGCAAAAGTACGTATCTCTCAGATGCGTGGGACAAACATAGAAATGATCCTGCGCAGATGGTCAATATCATTCAGGGAGCTGGTTGGCGGTAAAATGAATTGGCCCTCATTGCCACCAACTCATACCTTTTTGTCCGCGGTGATCAGCACGGATGTGCTTGGCTTGAAGCAGATATCACAGGCTTTCGCTGCCGTCTCCGCCACTTTTCTGTGGGTGTAAAGGTTGGGGAATGGAGCTGACATGGTAGAGCAAGGCCGAGGGCAAGCAGAAATCTGACCCTACAGCAAGACGGCTATTGGGGAAAAAAGCACGAAATCACGGATGGAATAATAGAGGAGAGTGTTCAGACGGTAACATAATCTTTGAATCGTAGCGTGCAAGCCAAATGGTCTGAGACACATTCGGTCGCGAAACAACACCAGACATCTGGCTGCCACTTCTGCCCCGTAGTACTGGAACCATCGCGACAATATGAGCATTACGTAATCATCCATCGCCTCGACGTCAATCGCTTAGACCGCCGCCACCTGGATCACAGGCAACTAACACTCCCCGACACAAACCATCATCACGGTTTTGGATTTCTGGGAACACTACAATCGGCACGGCTGGGAAAAACTTTCGTCATGGCAGCTACAGCCCTCGAGTGGCAGCAACTCGACCTGATCTTCGAATCACGACCAGACATAATTGAAGGCATCAAGAAGGCCGCTGGTGAGTGCCAGCCTTTTTCTTTCTTTTTCTTAAGCTGCATTTGCCACCGCTAGCTCATCCTCCGTCTCATTTCTGGCCGTTTGCTCCCAATTGTTATCTCACTAAGCCTGATTGTTGTCTAGATTCTCCGGGACGTGTAGCCCTCTTCAATGAGATCGCCCATTATATCTACGACCAAATACATCTCAACGGTGCTCCGGCCTCGAAACGACGGAAAATCGACGCACCACAAACAGCTTCTGGAAACGCTGGCGACGAGCCAGTTCTATTACGCGTCAAGGAAATCTCCGTTTCAATCCCCGTGAGGAAGAAACTGGAGCTCTGCTTTACCGACAACTACATATATGCGCAAGCTCCAGGGACTTCGGGGACGCTAACATCCTACTCTTGGCAAGACATAGGTATGATTCTCGCATTCCTTGCGACGTCTCGTGGAGATGTAGTTCCCAGAGCTCTAACCGTTGCAACAGAATACGTCTTCTACCTCCCCGTACCGGACAAGACACAAGTCCAATTCAACTATATTATTATTCCAAAGGGCGCAAGCCTTCCTTCAAAAGCCGAACCCACAGGCATTGAGCCTCTCGTTTTCACAGTTTCTGCCACAGCCCCCAAGGAAGGGATTCTGGGCGGATCCGAAGCCACAGCCGCTGCTGCGGTGTCAGACACATTCAAGTCTTTGTTCCACTGGGCTTTTCAAAGACGGTTACGTGCAGCCGGTAATCCCATCGACATCGTCTCCGCCGACCCGAACAAATTTCACAGTACCGTGCGTCAAGTCCAGCGGCCCAACGAGAAGGCCGTCCATGTAAGCGGCTTCAGGGGCTCCAAGGATGGGTACCTATTCTTCCTAGACAATGGAATCTTATGGGGCTTCAAGAAACCCTTGATATTCATCCCACGGAATCGTATTGCCGCCATCAGCTACACCAACATCTTACAAATAACATTTAATATGGTGGTCGAGGTTTTCTCAAAAGATGACGAGCCCAACGAAGAGTTCGAGTTTGGCATGTTGGATCAACAAGACTATGGCTCAATCAACGACTATATTCAGCGAAATGGTCTGCAGGATCGGAGCATGGCAGAACAGCGCAAGGCCAAGCTGCAGTTAGCTGAAAACAGAGCATCAAAAAAGGGCTCCGATGGCGCGGAGCCAGACGATGATGATGCAGCCAATGGCGACAACCAAACAGAGCTCGAGAAGGCGCAACTGGAAGCCGAGCAGCAACTACAAGATGACGAAGACGAAGACGAGGAGGACTACGACCCCGGAAGTGACGGCGGGGACAGCGATGGATCAGGAGAATCCAGCGAAGAAGACAACGGGAGTGAACAAGACGGCGAACACGACGACGACGATGATGATGAGCACGATGATGATGACGAAGGTGATGAGAACGGCGTAGAGAAAGAGGATCTGGAGCAAGGGGAAGAAGAAGAGCAACCCCCAGCCGAAGCCTCACCAGAACCTGTGCCAGCCCCCACGACTAAGCCGACCAAGCCCCCCAAAGCAGAGCCCACCCGGCAGAAGACTTCCCAAGTCCCTCTCCGACAAGGCTGGGCGGCGCTACGAAACACTCGTCCATCGGGGGACGTGGACATGGAGGAGCATTTTGATGTAGTGTAGAAAGGGTAGGTCCCTGCATAATAAAATACCTACATATCGTATCTTCATCCTCCTATAAACATATGGCCACAACACACCAGGTACATTTTTCCACACCATATGCAGCTAGCTCATCTCGTCAAAGCTATCTCCTCCACAGCCTGCTCCTGTGTCGATCCCCCTTTTCGAATACATATCCATGTTCAGCCTTAAGGGGGGTTCTATAACACCACGTCACCCATCATGAACACTTTGCTGTACCAAAGGTCCATTATGATGAAGCATGACTAGCACCCAATTACTATTGCGCCCTCACTTTAAACGCCGCCCTCACTTGTCCTCGATGCACGACAAAAGGCAATGGCACAACCGCAACTACGATGAGATTCATAAGATCTGAGCTAGGAGGGTAATGGATGCTTGCTGCTATACAGGTTGGGATTGCATTGGAGCGTAATGTCACCATCACCAATGACTAACTGCCTATGAGCAAAGCCATGCATAAATGAAGCTGCTATGAGTCATGACCTTCATCGCAGGTCACATTGCGAGACGGAGTCATGAGACGGTATTGTATAATTCTGTTGAATTTGCGTCTTCCATCGGCATTCTAATATATACATGATAATGGTATGCATTCCGATGATTTCATTGTCCCGTTAATCATGTTATCATCGCCTTCGTATCCTCCCGTATTCCAAAACAAACGCCACCCACCGGTCCTCCATGGACATGCCCGTACCCCGTTCCCATGCGTATGCAAAATGCATCGCTTACCCTTTTAATGATACAAGTCCTCCCAAAGAAAAAAAAAAGAAATGATAATAATGCAAGGTGAGACCACCGTCTCTAAACCAAAAAGAAGACAATTTCCAAACAAAACAAAACGCAACAAGTGAAAAACAACAAGCAGGCTAAATGCCATCGCTATGAAAAGACAATGCCCAAAAACAAAACCAAAAACGCAACAACCAAAAACAAAAACAACCAAAAACAAAAACAAAAACAGAAACAAAAACAGAAACAGAAACAGAAACAGAAACAGAAACAGAGACAGAAACAAAAACAAAAACAAAACGCAACAACGGAAAAATAAAAATAAAAACTTATCCATCGCTATGCTCATGACAGGAGAGAAATGGACTTATTCAATGCCATCCATCATCCCAAGAAAAACAAAAACACCGCACGGCTGAAGCGCGGGAAAAAGGAGAAAAAAGAAAAAAAGGAAGAAAGAAGAGAGAAGAAAAAGAGAAGAAAAGAAGAAAAGGAAAAAAGGGAAAAAAAGTACAAGCCTAGACTTGTCGAGTGCGCGTTGATGACCGCGTGACTCGAGTCGGTCTTGCTGGGGTGCCATTTTGTGACATGCCCAGCGCGGCTGCAACCTTGGCTGTGCGTTTCTGCTTCTGTGCAGCAGTCGCAGGATTGGTTGCTTTTGCCATGCGAGCCCTCTTCGGCTTCTCCTCCGCATGGACTTCTAGGGGTGTCTTCCATCCGACGTTCTTGCCGTCAGAGCTGGAATTGCCCGCTGGCCCAGAGTCGCTGGACCCTTCTCCCACTTCCTCTCCCTGGTATTTTGCCAGGACCTGTGATGGAAGCGCCGCATTGCCCTTATTCTTGCGGGTGTTCATGCGGGTTTGGTGTGACAGGTCGTGCTGGTCTGTTCGAGTGGTCGAGTTCAGAACAACACGCCCTCGTCGAGGACCGACTTTGATGGTAGTCGGGGCGGCAGTTGGGATGGCAGACTTGGCAGTAGCACCGGGAGTTGGCTTTTGACTGCGGAGTCTTGTGGATCGCCTGGTGCCATTACAGTCACCAGTGGCCACTTCAGCCTTGTGCTCCTGGCCCTCAACAGCCTTGGCAGATCGGCGAGCTCTCTTGGGCACTGGTGCCGAGGTGGAGTGAGTGTCGGGCTCAGCGCCTGGGACATCACTCTCAGCCTTGCGCTTCCTCGACTCGGTGTCTTTGGAAGGCTCGTGCGATCCCAGAGCATCAGATAGGCGAGCCCTCTTTCGCACAGGTCCGGAGGTTGAGTCGGTGTCAGGCTCAACGTCTGGGGCATCACTCTCAGCCTTACGCTTCACCTTTCGCGGGCTTGGGGTGTTGGAGCTCTTGGTCCCAAGTGGAATGCGTGTGGTTGGTGGAGCGATAGGCGAGCCGGCCTCAGTTGCGGAGCGTCGCTGGCGGCTGGTGCGCTTGATAAAGTCGCGCATGTAATCCCGCCCGGGGCTGTCATCGAAAGACTGTTGTTCGAGAGCAGCCTGTCCCTGCTCAGCCATGCCCTGATCCATGTCGACTTCCATGGGTTCGGCATCGATCATGTCAACATCCAAGTCGTTGTGATCGGCAGAGATACTGACACCAGTGTTCTCTGCAGCGGCCGAGTCTACCTGCTCCGAAGGAGTTGCCCGCTTTGCCTGAGCAGAAGATGGGGCACTGCACGGGCGAGAGATGGAGGGGGTCTGTAGGAGGGGAGAGGGGGATGGAGAGGTGGTTGCAAGCTGAGCAACAGGCGATGTTGAAAAGTCGGACATCACAAGAGTGTGGTCCTCTCCCTGAACAGCAGGAGACTCGAATGCTGGTGTATGGGGAGCAACATTGTTGCCAGCTGAACCAGCAGAGTTGATGCGAGGCGATGGAGAAACAGAGGATGCCGCCACGGTAGAATGGGGTACATTTGCACCCTGAGGATTGGGGAAAAGGTGACCAAACTCTGTTGGGAGCTTAAACCGAACAATGAGTCTTCCATCCTCTTCAGTGACGCCAACCAGAGCCTCACCGTCACAGCGATCGTGGGCAATACCTGCGAGGGTATCGACTGCAGGGGAGCTGCGTGCAGGAGTGCTGCCTGTAGGCGATATGGTTGGTGCTCCAAAGATATCCTGATGCTGACGCATGTCCACGTTGTGGACACCGGTCGGAGGAGCAGTCCAAATGCGAACGGGAGTGACCTCATCACCAGACAGACGTCCAGTCATCCTGCCCCAAGAAATGGCAGGTGTGACGAAGTTCAAGTTTGACTCAGAGGGGGCGGAATGCTCTGGTGTACGAACCAGACCACCAGTCTCAGACTTGGGGTCGTTCTGGCATGAAGTGTGCTCGAGCTCAGCAGCTTCAGGGGTAGATGGCCTGGGTGTCTCGGACGCGTCAAACATAGCATGACTCTGAAAGACGAGACGACTAGGTGACATGGTCTGTCGACGAGCGGCTTGATCCTTGTGATTTCTAACCAAAGGCTCGCTCCTGCGTCGATGAGCCTTTTTCATGGCTGTCTTGCGGCGAGTAGCGATATCGTCGCTAAGCCAATTGGAAGAATCAAACGAAGGTGCGACGGGCCCAAAGTCAATCTGAGCAGAATCAGAAGGCCATCCGGGGAGAAAGGATGGAACATCTTGCTTTGGTGTTGCAGCGGCCGGGATGGAGGCCACAAGCCCGAGTGCCGAAGTATTCGCGCAGCCAGGGGTGACAGATGGAGTCTGCTTGATGGGGGATGGCGTATGAAGAGGATTGGGGGTCTTGATAGGAGACCCAGGCTGAGGAGTCTTGCATGCAGATGCATCTGCCATGCCCTGAGACAAGATGGTGGATGAGAAGTCATCATCGTCATCATCAGTCTCATCGTCATCGTAAGAAGGGGCCCTGAAGGTCAAAGTCGGACCAGGAGAGGTCGATACCACGGGTTTGACCGTGACGCCACCATGTTGAGAAGGTGTTGTGACCAAGGGAGAAGAGGATGCAGGGGAGGACTTGACCGGAGAGGGTTCAATTGTGGGACTGATGGCCGGGACCAGCTTGACAACGGTATCACTCAATCGTCGAGGAGTCTCCTTAAGAGGCTCGACAGGCTGAGAAGATCTTTTGACAGGGGACTTGAGGTCAACAGCGGATTCTCCAGAAGGCAGCACCAAAGAGACCTCGTCCTTAAGCTCTGGTTCGTCAATGATAACTGGGAGAGTAGGGACACCCTGCAGGCTGATGAGGCGGCGTGGATTGCGCCGACCACTTCTGGCGAAATTGGCAGATATCTCAGCGACAGAAGCAGTCAGCACGTCAATGGGCTTTCCGACAGATTTCGCGGCCTTCAAGATAAGTGGGTGGAGAAGATCATAGGTCTCAATACGGTAGCCGCCGTAGAGTCCATCATCTTCGATACAGTAGTTCTTGTCAATGCTTCTCTTCATGGGAGCGACACCGCGCGTCCTTTTGAGCGAACGCAAAGTAAGAACTTCCTGCCTGAGAAGAGCGCGAGGAATTTGCAGTGTAGCGTTGACAACGTCGACTAAGGAACGAGTTAGTTTCCAATGTGCCACATGCGAATCTGACGCGAGTTGCTTACCCTTTGCAGTCATATAGACTTGAGCCATTTCAGCAGGAGATTGGGGAACACCAGAAAATTCTGGAATAGCATCAGAAGCCTTGAAGGAGTCCACCTTGCGAGACTTTGCATCCGGGAGCTCAAGTCGATCGATGGTGGCAAGTATGGCAGCTTGCTTGGCAGCAGCAGCCAATTTGCACTGGATCTGAAGAGCCAAAAGCTTTTCAAAGCGGGGATTTGGCTGGAAGACACGTTTCATGATAGTGCGGGTAGTGTCTGTACCATTCGTGCCAGAGAAAGATGCGACAGGAATGCGATGCCATGCTGGAAGACGATGGATCGGCCTGGGGACATCCAGATTGTCTCTCCAAGAACTGCGTGGCGGAACAAGTCAGCAGGGTTGATCTCCTTTTTTTTGTCTTCCCTACAGGTCACTATCGTGGACTTACATGTTCGACAGAGGTTCACCGGCGTTGAGTTGGGCAGTAGCACCGTTTGCAACAGGGGAGGCAGGATGGAGGCATGCCGGGAAGAAACAGACAAAAGATGCCGGCGGTGCCCTAAAAAAACGCGTCGCGTCGCGTGTCAGCTTGAGAACTATCGACTCATCGACCGACTGCCTGTTCGATTTGCAGCGAGGGCAGGGGTTTGGGAAAGACTTACATTATCCTGGGACGAAGCCCGAGTCCCCATGGCTGGGGAGGCGCGTCCATGACGGCAAGGCGTGGTTGCTGAATTTCAGACACTATCTTGAAAGTCGGGCAACCGCGTTGACTTGAATCAGATAGTTCTTGCAGAAAAAGTAAAGTTCAAATAATTGAAAGACTTGTGCACGGGGCATAGAATTTCAGAAAGCGTTGTTGGTAGTTGTTGGAAAGCTTGATTGATTTTTCGTACAGTGAAGCTGTGGTTGCAAGAGAGAAGAAACGCGTCCGGGGGATCGAGGAGAGAAACATTTGTTTACATACCTGGGCCCTTGGCTGATCTGATCTGCCAGCCACGCGCCGCGCGCTAGCCCCGAACGGGTCGATGTGGCTTAGCGCCGACCGCGATAAGCGGCAACGTCACCGCCACACTAACAAGCTAGCGTATTCTGAAAAAGGTGCAACGTCACCGCCAACACTAATCTAGCGCATTCTGAAAAGGGTACTTCTAAGCGACCAGCCATGTGATATCGGATGCCTACGTACGCATCGGCATTCGCATAGATGTCAACTCATAAGAAAAGGGAAAGAGCATTCTCTCGCGTTTCCCGGACGACAATGAAAAGAGTACTTTTCAGTGACGTCAACCTTGAGATGAAGCCAGTCTCCCTTTTTCGCGATTCCACGTGGTAATCGAAAAGAGTAATCCCAAGCGACCCAGCCATCTGACTGACGTCGCCTTTGACGTAAATCAGCAAATCAGTAAATGAAGTCTAGAATAGGAAACTCAAGAGCCAATTTCCCTTTTCGTGTATTACCATTTCCATTACAATCTAACCGCGTTTGTAGCGCAGCATAATTTACTTGCGCGTAAGGCCAGAGTATGTACTTCTTAGCAGCCCCAGCCATCTGAGTGACCTCGTCTTTGACGTAAATCAGCACATAAGTCCAGAATAGGAAATCCAAGGCCACTCTCCTTGTCGTGTATTGATGGTCTCCATCAATAACAATAACAATAACAACAACAACAAGCAACGCGTTTGTGCAGAGTAGCACAGTTCTGTTTGCGCCGGTAAGCATGCATCTGAATCACACATGGTCGCACAGTCAGTCGCAGCGCGCGGGTATTGCGTAATTCGGGGTTTGAGTATGTACATAGGTACTTCGTGACTTTGGTACATGGGTACTTGCGGGCGAGGAGCGCGATTGTGAGTTCTCCCGTAGAGTCGGCGTAGATGGTAGCAGACACTTGCAGCCAGCGAATAAATCCTCCATGTACTCCGTATGTACATACTTGCCATTGTTCGGGATAGTATGCGAGACACTTTATAACCATAAATTAGCTTGCTCTTATTAAGCGCACTAGCACGTGGCCTGCGTCTCATCGACTTTCCCGACTTAATTAATGCCGCGGCTGAGTAATCTCGCGGGACTTGGGCTGTGTGGAGATTTGCATTCCATGTGTCATCGCCCCGTCCCAACTCTAGGTGCTCAGAAGATGCAACGTCATGTTCCGAGGTTCCCTCCGTGAACAACCTCTCTTCGCACAGCCAGCCTCAACTCCCACATCGACACCACAGGCCACGACACCACGCATGACTGCCTCCACCTCCCAGCCGTGAATCACGACATCTCACGCTAGCGCTCGAACGTTCTCTCTCGTCTCCGAGGCCAAAACAGAACGAATAGAAGAAAAGAAGAGATCGAGGTGATCAGAGGATAGCCGAGGACCATCGAGGATCGAGTGAAGAAATAGAGAACAGATCAGCCATGAATCGCCTCTTCGGCTCCAAGGCCAGCGCCCCCAAGCCCACCCTCAATGGCGCCATCGCCAGCATCGACACCCGCATCGCCTCCATCGACACCAAGCTCAAAGCCCTCAACGGCGAACTCTCCGCCTACCAAGACAAGCTTTCGAAGATGCGCGACGGCCCCGGCAAGCAAGCGCTCAAGCAGAAGGCCCTAAAAGTCCTCCAGCGACGGAAAGCCTACGAAGCCGAAAAGGATAAACTAGAAGGCCAGGTGTGGAACATGGAACAAGCATCCAGCATGCAGGACAATCTCAAGAACGTCATGACGCAGGTCGATGCCATGCAGACAACCAACAAGGCGCTCAAGAAGCAGTACGGCAAGATTGACTTGGACAAAATTGAGAAGCTGCAGGATGAGATGGCGGACTTGATGGACGTGGGCAATGAGATCCAAGATAGTTTGGCTCGGAGCTATGATGTACCGGAGGAGGTGGATGAGTCGGAGCTAGACGCTGAGCTGGAAGCGTTGGGGATGGAGCAGGAGTGGGAAAGGGAGATGGGTATGGGGAGTGGTGCCGTGCCGGGGTTTTTACAGGACGAGATTGCGCCTGAGTTTGTGGATGAGCCGCCGCAGATGGAGGCTAAGGTCGGGGAGGCTGCTGGTTAAGAAAAATCTGCGGTAGATTGTCAAGATCAGTGATGGTGTTGTCATTCCTTAATTCGCCTTGGGTTGGATGGATATCTCACTCTTGCGCCATTGCCACACCATAGAAAGCACGTCTGCTTTGGAAATCAAAATCTTTGATCTAATTGCAAGGTGTAACGCTACGTACGCTTCCACCTATATATCTTGAATTGTACCAAGATCTCCCACCCTTGTGCGTACTCGGGACGGGGAGCCCTTGATTTGAATGCTATTGGCTGTCTCCTTTCAATTCGCCTTGCCCGCATAAATCGGGACGCGACACGCCTCAAGTTCTCAGGCTTCTGCCCTTTGTTACGATGCAACAAGTAGATCATCTGCGTAAAGTAGACGCATACCAATGGATGTATGTCCCCTCTATTGTATATCGCCACGAAGACAAGCCTCGACCGTTATCGCCGCTAAAGACTCGGAATTCGGCTGTTGCTTGAATTGAAGCCAAGAATTTCCCTCTCTCGACAGGGTCTCGATATCGTTGGTGGTAATTGGAGTACTAGGGGATTGAGAGGATATGAGACAAAAGAGTTGACTAAATTAGACCCCTCTAGAAGTTTCGAATGAGCTGCTGCAATGGAGGCGAAGGTCGTGCGGTCGGAAGGCTGCTACCTGTTTGATATGCAGATTACGTTACATAAATGCTACCAGGTACTCCGTGTTGTGGAGATGTTCATGCATTCCCCTGTTTTGGGGTCGTTGCAACGAGTTCGCATTACGCGTAGTGAGCCGCTGCAGACGTTGGGGAGGCAACGGATACATATACTCCGTTGTGAACTTCCCCTGCATACTTGCAACTGTTGAGTTGTTGTCATGCAGTCGTTTCCTGTTGAACTGGGCGACTCTACGGAGTACCTAAGATACGTACTACAGTCTACCAGTATATACACGCTCACTTTTCAACGAGTTTCTATGCAGACTGCCTTCTGCGTTAAAATACATCGGCGGAACATGCTTAACAGAACCCTTGCGAAAGGATGTACATAAATGCTACGCTGCCACAAAGGCAATCCTCGAGCATAATCACCACTACGCCTGGATGCTGGTGATTCACCTCCCGGATGAAATTGAGGGGTAGAGGCAATCGCGCACTCTCAATTTGGTCTCTGATAGGGTAGGCACACAGCGTACCTAGGTAATCCATCGTGGCAAAAAAACAAGAGCCTTTCTTAATAGCTAAAAGATCTAGCACTGACAATCTTGACTACACGAGTATTCAAATTTCATTCAACTGGAAGTCCGTCCGGCGTGTCATCAGAATTCTCAGGGTCTCTCAGACATGCCTTCACAGCCGTGGACCTGCATTCCGTGGGTCTGACTCTGTTTGGCAACTCCATGGAGCAAGTTCCATCCCCAACAGCGATAAGCTTCAAGCCGTTTCGCGCCAAACCCGTACTTCGGACGGCAGAGGAAGCTTCAAGCTCTTGTAGAGGGCGTTGGTGCAGGGACCGTTGCGACACGGAGAAGCGTGATGGCGAAGCGACAGTCATTCGAAATTTCGAAGGTACGCGTCGAAGTAGTTCTTCCCAATGGTATTGTTCACAGCATTTTCGGCGTTCGCAGGCGTTGACCAGCCGTGACAGGATCACCCGCTTCAGCCTAGATGATATCATTTTTAGAAGGGGCGTTATGTTTTTCGACTTGGCAAGCTAAGAGCTATGTACTTCCTAGTAACTACTCATTCGTCGGTGCCTTCATATGCCTGCAGCCTTGGTCTGGTATACACCTACGATCGCTCGCCGCGTCCCCCTATGCGTTGCTGGTGGTAGCAGCACGCACTTTGAAAGGGACTTGCCATGCCACGGCGAGATGGCGCCGGTTCTTGAAGCAGTGGGATCCTGACAGCTCAGTTGGCTGAGGGTGGTGAAACTGCGAGCGCAACCTCTTGCACTAACTGGCTGTTGTAGAGAAAGTGTCATCGGCATCGTTATCTGCTCAGTGCAGTTGCCCAGTTGCCCAGCAGATTGGGTCACAGCGACTTTGACTGCCCTGAGCTAGTCACCTCGACCAGTAATCCTTAGCGTCTAAGGTGACAAGGTCCGCGTTATGCACCTCGGATGCGGCCTTTTGATGGCAAACGTTTAACGCACGCGGACATGGACCCGGCGAAGCTGGTTTTTGCTGTTTCTTGCTCCCTGATGTGCAGCTAACTACGTCCTACTCATCGTTCAACTAGCGACTATCTCGTAGATTAACTTTTCGCGAGACTCGTCGATTAACTCGTTGTATAACTTGTCGTAAGACTCGTCATCTAAGTCATCTAAGTCTTCTTCGTCATAATCGGGGTCTTCCAAAGATTGCTGGTCCCTATGTATCTCCCTGACTAAATACTGCAGGAGTTTCCGTATAACCGGCGTGTCACCTCCTCGGCGGATGCGTCTGCACAGCTTGACGAGCCGATTATGCGCAATATTAGGCGGCATATCTTCCAACATGTTGGGGCCCACCAGGCACTTTATGAGGAGAGGGTCCGGTTTCTCGGAGGATATCACCGTAGCGTCGAGAGTGACAAGTCTCACCTGCCAGGTCTTCCCCAGATCCTCGACTCCACAGTCCGCCACTAAAACTCCTCCTCGGACAATCCAGAATAGACGACGTTTCATCTCCTCGTCCCAAGGCCCGGTACAAAGATGCATAGGCATCTTCACTGAGGGATCAACATCTATTGATCCCCATAGACTGTTTTGTAGAAAGAATTCTGGAATAGGCGAGAGCTGGAGAGCTCGCTCGTAGTCAGCCTCGAAGCAAGCGCGAGCATCGAACTTCCACGTTTTCTCTTCATGCTGACGGACATGCTGCAGGTATCGGTCGCGAGCATGGACGTTCTTCTCGTACAGATTTCGCACGTCCGATCCTTCGTATTCGTAGTGCCGGTAGCATCTTCCTCGAGCGTATTTGTCTGCCCAGATCTGCTGGGCTTCGAGGATGAAGTCAATGTTTACCCAGGGCATTGACAGTATGTCGGACTTAGGGAAATGTCAGAACTTAGAAGAAGGACAAAGGAAGCAACTGCAAGCGCGTCGCGGAGGATCTTGCGCCAGGAGACACCCCATGTATGGTAGACTATACCTGAAGTTCAGGAGAAGCTTTGCTCTTTGATGCGAGCTTCTCGATCTGCCGATTCATGACTCGGTGTGCTGAAATGCCGAAGCATTGGTCCCAAGTATCATGGAACGCTACCATGAACAACTGGAGAAGCGTAGCTTTCCCTGAAAGTTTGGCCCCTAGCAAAGGACTAGACCGAGGAAGAGCGAAATTTTTCGAGTACACGAAGATGCTCTCGAGCAATTCTAGCGGCAGATTTTGCAGCGAGTGCGGACTGCGAGAGGAGCAACTGGAGTGTAACGATGCCCGGGATGGTGCCATTTTCTGGGCCACATCGGGCGTGGTGGAGGGGGATCTTTTACGTTTTCCCATGACCTGAACTGGTGTATTCATCTCTTCCTCTGCTTTTTGGGCTTCCTGGACACTTGCAACAGATTCGAGCATGATGAAGCCAAGGCGAAAGGGTATGATAGAAAGCCTTGGTTGGTGTTGGGTTGAACAAGTTTGACAAACTGTGATCGCTAGGCTTTGAACACGCATTTGTAGTTTTTGGGTTCACAATTAAAGTTGACGTGACGAACTGTGGCCGCTAGACTTTGGAGTCTTGGTCCTTGGACAGTCCGTTTGTGCTGAGTGCCTAATGTCTTGGTACGTATGTTGGCTGTACATGCACCCACCTACGGAGTATAGGTATCTGGCAGGTATGTACTCTCTGTCTAGGTATGTACATGAGACACACATAAAACCCAAACCCATGCCGACGCTTTTCGTCGCCGTTCGCGTGACGCCGCTGACGCGTCAATGTAGTCCACGATCCACCCATCTCGCCCTTTTGATTGAAGACATTCCAAAAGCATTCCAGGCTCCGCATCAGGAAGTAGGTAGGTACCTATGTCATTGTACCTATTACAAGGTATGAGCCTTTCAGCAGACGAATTTGCCGTTTGGATCGCGGTTGGCGGGAAAATCTCCCCAAGTCTTGTATGACTTTGCCTACCGCCGCAATAGCCAAAGCCATGCCCTGAGCTAGTCACCTCGACCAGTAATAACGTCTTGGGACGGTTCCGGGTTGAGTCATCCCGCGGTCCACGCGACGCGTCTCAGATGCGGCCTTTTGATGGCAAACGCACGCGGACATGGACTCGGTGAAGCTATTCTTTCCTGTCTCTTGCTCTCTGATGTGCCGCTAGCTACAGCCTACATACCCATCGAGACTACATGACTCGCTCGTCCCAGTAATCTTCCCGCGATAGACTCTTCAATTAACTTTTTGTGTAACTTGTCGCAAGACTCGTCAACCAACTTGTTGTATAACTTGTTGTAAGACTCGTCATCTAAGCCTTCAGTGTTAGAATCGCCGCCCCACACAGATCGCTGCTCCCTATGTAACTCCCTGACTATATACCGCAGAAATTCCGTTATATCCTGCGTGTCACCTCCTCGGCGGATGCGCCTGCACAGCTTGACGAGCAGATTGTGCGCAAGATTGGGCGGCAAACCGTCCAACAGATAGGGGCTCATCAGGCACTTTATGAGAAGAGGGTCCGGTTCCTCGGGGGATACCACTATAGCGTCGAGAATGCCAAGTTTCGCCCGGTAGCCTTTGGTCACTTCACGATTCATCACGGGAACTCCTGCGCGGACCAGCCAGAACAGACGGCGTTTCATCTCCTCGTCCCAGGGGCCGGTACAAAGATTCACAGGCACCCGCACATGGGGATGAACATCTATTGCTCCCCATAGACTGTGTTCTAGTAAGAAATCTGGCATAGGTGAGAGCTGGAGAGCTCGCTCGTAGTCGGCCTCGAAGCAAGCGCGAGCATCGAATTTCCACGTTTTCTCTTCATGCTGACGGACATGCTGTAGATGTCGGTCGCGGGCATGGACGTTCTTCTCGAACAGATCTCGTACTTCCGATGCTTCGCATTCGTAGTGCCGGTAGCAACTTCCTCGAGCGTATTTGTCTGCCCACATCTGCTGGGCTTCGAGGATGAAGTCAATGTCCACCCAGGGCATTGAGAGTAAGTCGGACTTGGGGGAAACGTCAGAAGATGGACAAAGGAAGCAAGCGGGTCGTGGAGAATCTTGCGCTAGGAGACTCCATGTATCATGATTCGTGATGTATGATAAGACTTTACCTGAAGAGAAGCGTCGCTCTTTATGAACTCACGGAACCGCGGTTCATAAGCTCGGTGTGCTGAAATGCCGAAGCATTGGTCCCAAGTATCATGGAACGCTACCATGAAGAACCGGAGAAGCGTAAATTTCCCTGAAAGTTTGGCACCTAGCAAAGGACTCGAACGAGGAAGAGCGGAATTCTTCGAGTATAAGAAGATGCTCTCGAGCAATTCTAGCGGCAGATTTTGCAGCGAGTGCGGACTGCGAGAGGAACACCTAGAGTGTATCGATGCCAGAGTTTGTTCCATGTTCTTGGCCACACCGAGCGTGGTGGAGAGGGATCTTTTACGTTTTCCCCTGATCTGAACTGGTGTATTATCTCTTGCTCGGCTTTTTGGGCTTCCTGAATCTTGCAACAAATTCGAGCATGATGAAGCCAAGACTTAGATAAATAACGCATTTTTGAGGATCCACTTATGTAATATTCTTTTTGGGGCCAATCCCAGGCACCCCCTGAGGCGGCACTCACTTGGAGTTTTGCATCGCGCAACCTTTATCTCAGGCTTGATCATCAATGATGAGGCGTAAACAATTCAATGCGTGCGCAAGTGGCTTAAGATAGAGATACCAGAAATTGCCTTTTTAACAAAGAGCTATATCGCACTGATCATCGCAACGGTATTTTTACTGGGATCACGGCAATGTACTTTCGTCAACTGATTTGTTTTGTTCTGAGCTCGATGACTGATAGGCGTAGGGTACGCGATCTCGCGAAATGTACTGATCGGAGACTGTGCAAATGGGGTTGACCAATAGGAGACCGAATAGCTCCGATAAGTGGGCCTTGGAGTTGGTGACAGTCTTCACGAACAAGTCACAAACGTTTGAGGTGAAATACAGCATGTTGTACGACCGTAACGTTCCTGACGGTAGGGTCGCGGTGAGGAGAAAAACTTCCCGAGGGATGATAATGATATCAGGCAAAAGATGGCTCACTCACCAATATTGGAGCATGTCGCCTCAAGGGCGAGTGCTCCTGCCCAAGCTCATGAAACTTGCAATGCCACGTTTGAGATGTTGATGGATTAATAACAAGAGTTTCCGACACAATCGGGAGAACCAAGAAATGTGCGCGCCTCATGTTTCCATCAAGACAAGGATGGCACCTCAAGGCAAGCGTCGTCATGCATCACAGAGCCGCGCAGCGCCCCATTCAACAAGCAGAACAGCATACCCGAAAAGGGCTCCAGATCGCACTTAGGTATCGTGGAATACCGCTCATTGTGTTCTCTGCGTTTTATGTAATTGGGAATGGTGCGCCAGACCTCGTAAAGCCTTTCGGCGGTGGCGTTTCGATGACAGACGCACACCAACACGGGCCCCACGAAGCTGTTTTTTCCTGTTCCTCTACTCCTCGACGGGCCGCTCGCCAAAAACTCTTTCTCTATAGCGATACTCGGCATCTGGAAAGTGGTGCTCAGTAAATTGGCCGTCGCTATCCATCGCCCGGACTGCTTCCCGCAGGACTTCCCTCATATCCAGCGTGTCACCTCCCCGGTCGAGGCGGCTGCACACGTCGACAAGCCGTTTGTGCCTAACATCTTCCGGAAAGCCACCACGGAAGATCCAAGGGCCAATCAGGCAGTTTATGATGAGAGAGTCTGGTTCTTTGGCATAGATCACCGTAGCGTCAAGACAGGCCAGTCTTACCTTCCAGCCTGACTTCATGAAGCCGCGAGTCACACTAGCTCCTGCACGGACGAGCCAGAATAGACGACGTTTCTTCTCCTCGTCCCAGGGCCCGGTGAGAAGATGCACGGGCGGGTGCACTTCGGGATGAACGTCCGGTGAAGCCATTAGACAGCCAGCTAAGAAGATCCATGGAAGAGGCGGAAAGTGGAGAGCTCGCTCGTAATCGGCCTCGAAGCAAGCGCGAGCATTATACTTCCATGTCTTTTCTTCATGCTGGAGGGCATGCTGAATATATTGATCGCGAACGTGGACGTTCTTGCTGTACATTCCTTCTATGACCCTCCATGCGGTCGTTTCGTTTTCATAGTGTCGGTACCATCTGCCGCGAGCATATTTGTCTGCCCAAACCTGATGGGCTTCGAGGATGAAGTCAATGTCCGCCCAGGGCATTGACAGTAGATCGCACTTGGAGAATGTCAGACAAAGAACACAGAAGCAAGCGGGTCGTGGTTTTTGCGCCAGGTGATCCTCCATAAGATAGACTTTACCTGGAGAGATGGGTCGTCTGAGAGCCAACTCGTCCCGTTCGATTGCGTTTCACACCACCTTTTTAATGGCATACCGAAGAGCATCTCCCAAGTGTTAAAAAATGCTACTCTGAACAACCGAAGGAGCGTAGCTCTCCCGGAAAGTTTGGCCCCTAACAAAGGACTCGAGCGAGGAAGAGCCAAAGTCTTTGAGTAGATGAGAATGCTCTCGAGCAATTCTAGGGGCAGATTTTCCAGCGAGGGCCGAAGACGAGGGGAGCATCTGTCGTGTACCGATGCCATGGTCTGATTCATATTCCTGTGATTCCGCGGGTCGTCCCCGGCCATATCGGACAAAGACCGTTTGGGATTTCCTCCGCCTGAATTGGCTCGCCCCTCGTTGTCTGAATGAAGGAACAGTGCAGGACAATTCATGGGTCGTAAGAGTTGAGGGTACGAGCCGGAGTGAAATGTGGAACCTGACCATGACCAGTTGGAACTTGGCAGTGAGCCAGTGACCAGTGACCACTGACCAGTGACCAGTGGACCACTGACCACTGAACACGGTGTGACACCACACGCTCAACACCCTTTGATTGAAGCCATTGCTATTCACGCCTCGCACCAAGGTCGCGTCTTGAATGCCATTTCGGCAGAAAAATTTGCCATTTAGATCGCGGTGACGAGAAAAATTTCCCGAGTCTTGTATGGGATGGGATCAAAAGATGGCTCACTCACCAAGATTGGAGCATGTCACCTCAAGGGCGAGGGCTCCTGCCCAAGCTCACGAAACATGCCACGCTTTACATATTGATGAAATAAGAAGCTTCTGACACAATTAAAGAACCAAGAAACATTCACGTCTCATGTTTCCATCAAGACAATCGCGGACGGCACCTCAAGGCAAGTGGCGTCATGCGTCGCAGAGCCGCGCAGGCTGCAGCGCCCACATTCAAGCAGAACAGCATACCTGAAAAAGGCTCCAGATCGCACTTAGGTATCGCGACATACCGCTCATTGCGTTCTCTTCGTTCTAATTAGGACGGATGCGCCAGACCGCGTGGTGTCTTTCGGAGGTGGCGTTTCGATGACAACGCTCACAGACACGGCCTCCATGAAGCTGTTTTCCTCCTCTTCCTCTGCTCTTCGACGAGCCGCTAGGCGCCAGCTACATCTCACTCGGCCTGTGAAAAGTCGTGTTCAGTAGATTGCCGGACGCTCTCCATCTCCTCGACTAAATACTGCAGGATTTCCCTCATATCCTCCGTGTCGCCTCCTCGGTCGATGCGGCGCCGCACGTCGACGAGCCGTTTGTGATCAACATGTCTCTGAAAGTCAGCGAAGATCCAACAGCCGATCAGGCAGATTGTGAGGAGAGAATCCGGTTCCTTGGCATAGATCACCATAGCGTCAAGACAGGCCAGTCCCAACTTCCTGTCTGGAATGTCGAAGATACTTGTCAGATCAAGTCCTGCTCGGACGAGCCAGAATAGACGACGTTTCTTCTCCTCGTTCCAGGGCCCGGTGAGAAGATCTGGTGGCGGATGCACAAGGGGATGAATGTCCGGTGAGCCCCGTAGGCAGCAGCCCTTTGGTAAGTTGTTTAGAGTAAGCGGAATCTGGCGGGCTCGCTCGTAGTCGGCCTCGAAGCAAGATCGAGCATCAAACTTCCACGTTTTCTCTTCATGCTCACGGATATGCTGCAGGTATCGGTCGAGAGCATCAACGTTCTTCTCATAAAAAAGATTTAGTGCGGCCGATCCTCCGTATTCGTAGTGTCGGTAGCGTCTGCCTCGACCATATTTGTCTGCCCACATCTGCTGGGCTTCAAGGATGAAGTCAATGTCCACCCAGGGCAATGATAGTAGATCGGACTTGGGGGTATGTCAGAGGATGGTCGTGGTTCTTGCACCGGGACATTCTCCATAAGATTAACTTTACCTGAAGAGAGGAGTCGCCCTCAGGCATGCGCTTCTTCATGAACTTCAATTCATACAACTCTTGAAGTGTAACACCGAAGAGCTGATCCCAAGTATCATGGAATCCTACCATGAACAACCGAAGAAGCGTAATTTTTGCGGAAAGTTTGGCCCCTAACAAAGGATTCGAACGAGGAAGAGCGAAGTTCGTTGAGTACAGAAAAATGCTCTCGAGCAGTTCTAGTGGTAGATTTTGCAGCGAGGGCCGCAGACGGGAGCAGCATTTTTCGTGCACCGATGACATGGTTTGTGCTGTTTCCTTGTCATTCCGCGGGTGGTCCACTGCCAAATCGGTCGTCTGCTCGGGCATTTCGGCATCTTGGATGCATGGAACTGATTCGGACATGATCATTTCGAGGCGAGCGCGGAACGAAGGTAAGTTTTGTTTCGTGTCCGGCGAGAGTTGATGCTTCACTAACCCGCAGGTGTCCGACGCAGGCCCCACCGGGTAAGCAGACAACACGTACAGCCTCACAGGCTACAGCCTACAGGTACACCGTACACTTGCCACTTGGCCCGTTGACTTCCGAGGTACGGAGTAGGTACATTCTCTACATTCTCTACCTATGAAATTGAAGTGTCATCCACTTTCGTAGTGATCGATGTCCATCCAGGGCATCAACAGTAAATTTGACTTGAGGAAATGTCAGAAGATGGACAAGGAAGCAAGCGGCCGTAGCTCTTGCGCAAGGGGATGTCCCATCAGATGAGATAGACTTTACCGGGAGAGAGACATCGCCCTTGGGCCAGTTCTTTATTTCTGAGCACCTAAGCCAACCTGATTGATTGAATTGCCAAAATATCGGTCCCAAGTACAGATCATGAGACCCTATCATGAACAACCGAAGGCGCGTACGCAGTTCTTCTAGAAAGTTTGGCCTCTCACGAAGCGTGGGGACTCGAGCAAGGAATAGCCAGATTCGTCGAGTACAGAGAAATTTCTCGAGTAGTTCTAGCGGCATATTTGTATTTGCAGCGAGGGCCGACGGCGGGGAGCATCTAGCGTGTACCGATACCACGGACTGTTTTATTTTCTTGTGATTCCGAGTGGCGGAATGTTTGTCACAGAGGCGAAGCACACTTGCACCTCAGAGCACAGGGTCAACATCGAGTGAGATGTGAGGGCGCAGGAGCAGTATTGCAAGAGCTTCGCCGCGGGACTTATGTACAGAAGCGACGGCGGACGGTCGCACAACGTGAGTCAAAAGTGAAAGCGTACAAACGAGAAGCGAAGAATCAGGACGGAGGGAATCACCAGTCTCCAGAATCCAAGGGGCGTAGGCTCCCAGAACAGTGGACTCGTCCGTACTCGTCCCTAGCCAGCTGCCAGGCTGCCACAGTTGACATCAATGCATGTCCTACGAATCTGGATGAGCCGCCGCAGAAGGGCCAGGGTCCGGGAAGAATCACAAAAGCACTCCCCACGCGATAGGAATGCCTAGAAGAATACATAGTTGTGCAGTTCAAACTTCAAGAGGACGCTTGCAGCATGACATACAGCAGTGAGTCCAGTGACCACTCAAGAGACGCCCCTTTGCAGAATTATACACCACAAGAAGTACCCTGAGCTAGATAATCATGACCTCGTTAATTAAGTATAAAGCAAGAACGCCATTGAAACTATGCAGATACCCATCCATGTATACCCTGAAGTGTCCCTCCTCATCTTCCAACCTCAGATTCCTCAACATCAACCCCTTATCCTGACTCTTGGACACCCTCCTCATGCTCCTCTCCGCGGCCCACAGCTCTATGTCCCCCTTCCAACCCAACCCAACCCTTCCTCATGATGCACTCTGTAAAACATATCAAGACACGATAGAACACAGCTTCCCCCATGACCACATACCTGACTGAACCGTATGTCAATCCCCCCTCCACCACACCATGCAGCCATATCCAAAATCCATATTGTCCCTCTGTCACACACTCCCCTCGAGGCTCAACCTCATACACAACCCTCTCCGCGACACAGCCCAAATTCAAGTCCATCCAAAAAGAACACGCCTAGAGGCCATCACCCACCACGATAAAAAAAAAACCCCCCCACCAGCAGCGCACATTATCAATCCACCGTCGCAAAAAACGAAGCCGTCTCCTCAAGTTCCCCATCTCCATTACAAAAATCCCATCCCACAATAACAGGTGCTTGGCTACAGCACACAATCTTGCGAGCATCAAATTGCAGCTTAAACACCCGCGCGGGGGGATTCTCCGACACAATATGCGGATGGTGCGATGTGATGGGCGCCGCTGCTGCTTCCGCTCCCGCTCCTGCCCCCATAAGCGGTAACAGAGCAGGCTGGGCAGATGCCGGCGCTGGACCTGGGAGAGGGACAGAGAGAGACGCCGGGGCCGGGGCCGGGGCCGAAAAGGATGTTTGGTGGTGGTGTTGGTGGTAGGGGTTTGTGTTTGATGTCGTCATGTAGGCGGAGGGTCCTGCGGGGGCTGATGAGGTAGATGACCCAGCGAGGCTTGAGAGTGGTAATGAAGCTTCCCCGGGGGTGTGTCCGAGAGGTCTATGTCCAAGGGGGTTGTTTGAGGGTTGGGAAGAGGGAGAGGCGGCTTCGCTGAGGACGGCGGATAACGAGGCTTGTGCTTGTGATTGTGCTTGTCCTGCTTGGGAGGAGACTAGCGATGCGATGACGACTTGGCGAAGCTCGGCGCGCTCGACGGGCGATTCCTTCATTTCGATGGCTGATTGTAGATAATCGTGATGGCTGAGGAGGACTGGGAAGGACGCGAGGGCGCGTTCGAGAGTCTGGGGTCCGGCTTGCACGATCCGGTCGATGAGATTGGTCCATGTTGCTACGGATGCTGAACTTCTTCCATCGGGATCGGCAACGATTGGCCCGACAGGAATGGTAGTTTCGAGCGGTTGGTCCCGAGATTGTGATGAGCTTGCAATAGTTTGTGTTCCAGGTGGATGCCGAGGCAAACTGGGTTGAGATTGTCCGGGAAATAGCTGCGGCATCAATTGCTGCGTTTGTGGATTTGCTTGCGGATGCGGTGCTGAGGGCGCTGTGTTTCTTTGAGCTGCCGCTGCGGCTTCCTCCTGACGCAGATGATGGGCTGGCTTCCAGACACCCTCCTTGTCCCGTCTCCAGATGATGATACTCTGATCGTAGGAACCAGAGACGATGCGGCCATATTTTCGACCGCCTCCACCACCTGGCGGCACCTTGGCGCCGAATGCCTGCACGTCAACTGGTCTGGAGCTCCCAGCATTCGCTCGTCTCAGACGCCGATTCCTTCTCTCGCCGTCGTGAGATACTTCACCAGCCTCAACGGCCTTGAAATACTCCGTGTCCACGGCCTTGGCATCCGCTTCATCTTCCAGTCTGCTGCAAGGCAGATCCCCAAAACCAGCTTGCACAGTTCTTACTAGATGGGCGTGTCCACGGAGCTGCGCAACCTTCAAGCCCGTTGGCGCATCAAAAATGCACACCTCGTAATCGCTGCTCCCGCTCACGATCCGTCGTCCGTCAAACTCTACACACGCAATACCTTTGTCGTGGGCAGGTATCGTCTGCGTGCAAACCTGGTCGGGCCAATCCCAGACTTTGATATGCCGATCTCCCGATACAGATACAATCGTTCGACCCAACACCTGAATTGCGTTTACAGCAGCCCCATGTCCCTCGAGCCGCCCGATCATACTATACGGTGCCTTAACAGGCAGCTCGAGTGCCAGATCCGGCTCATAGCCATAACGTTTGACCGTCTTCGCGGCAGGATCAAACGCCCTATCGCCCATGTTATAGCCGAGCTCGCCGAACCGAAGAGGCCGCCGATTAAAAATCTTGATGGTCTTGTCTTTCGAAGACGTGACAAGAATCCGTTTGTCAAAGCGCACATTGAGAACGGACTCGCGATGTGCATTGGTGATGGACTGGACGAGTTCCCCAGTTGAGAATTTCCATACAAAGACGTTGGAATCACTGCTTCCTGATACAATGAGATCTTCTTCTGGGCTCGCGTCAAACTGCAGACACAACACGGAGCCGCTGTGGCCGACCAGAGGCGGGCGCGCCAAGCGTTGAGTACGAATATTCCAAATGCGCATCGACTGATCCCTACTCCCACTCACTAGATAATGAGCATCGAATTGCAACGTGTAGACGCATTCCTGGTGGCCTTCTTCGGGGTAGTTCGGATGTGGGAGCTGGAAGGTTGTGTATTTGCCTAGCTCCCAATTCGATTCCAGTCGACGTCGCATGTTGTAGAGGTATTTCCAGTTTATGCGGTATTGTGTGTTGTTCACGTCCCAGGCCCACAGAGTTGATTTCACGGTGTGATTCGAGCTGGTGGTCGGTAGTGATGGAGGCCAGGAAGGCTCTGGTGTGCCACCGGGCTCCTTGCGCTTGACGCGCACCACGTCAGGTGAAGCGAAGCTTCTATCTACACTCTTGCCTTTTGCCGCGGAGGAATTCGACATGAAGCGCATATCCATGGTGAGATCATTGCCGAGAGAACGCGCGAGGGTCGCATGGCGGGATGACGGCCTGGGGCTGGCAAAGAGGCTGCCAATACCCAGAACCGCGCTGTCCTGCGGGCTGCTCTGCCGTCCAACGTCTGTCATTTGTACATCTTCATCGTCGACCTTTGTAGCGTTTATTCTGGTAGCTTGACCATCACACGTCGCCGTCCTATCCGACCGTCCCATCGAACGTCTCAAACCCGCGTTGATCTGGGCTTCGGCCAAGTCGATTTCACTTGCGATGGCTTTCCATCCCTCAAGGTAATATAATCTCTCCCATAGTTTCCGATCCAGCGCCAGCTCGTACCATTGCCTACATGTCCGGGCTACACAGACCAAAGACACAGGATCCAAGTAGCCAAGGACCTTGAGGCAGATTTCGGCAGGTAGGTACTGAACGAAGTCGATATACAGTCGAGGATTAAGGCGTTGTACTATTTCGGCAATGACGGACGTGGGCAGGTTGTCGAGAAGCGTCAGGGTTAATTCTGGATGGTACCACAAAAACAAGTCAGCGACGATGTTGTCATGGGACACTTTACAGTGCTTGTTGCTAGACTCGGAGCCCCCGATTTGCGCTCACCTTTCTTGACAGACAGCGGCAAAGCCAGAGCATTACTCGCCAGCCACAGTTGCAAGTCGGCGGGCGATCGCAAGGCTGCCAAACTGATCGCTAAGCTCTGATGCACCGGAGGATTTAACGGATCCTCCGAGTAGCCCTCGTCCGGCTCGTGAATCGGAGTAAATGTATCCATGACGAGGCGTTGGCCGGCTTTTGTCATGGAGAAGGAGTACGTCGAATCCAATCAAGTCGCAGCAACAAGTCACAGACAGGGTCAAGCCTTGGGGGAAGACGAAGGAAACAAAGGTCCAGCGCATGCAGCAAGGCGGCGGAAGGATCTGGTCGCTCGAATACTGTTTGGGGAAGAATGCCGTTGGACGATGATGGCGATGCTCCCGGTAGATAGGTCGGTACTGTAGTTCTGCTACAAGCTCGGATCGAAGTTTCGCGGGGCAGACAAGCTTCAGCCTCGCCCAACTCACGGCAAAGACGATGGTCACTGCAGATGCCCACGCCACAAGCACATGAAGTCCTAGGTACATAGGCCTATCGGCTATCAACCGAGCATCGATGCGAACGAAGCGACAACACTGGTGGGTCGAACTCCTCAACAGAGGCGCGCTTGGTGCTGATATTGCATTCGATGGGGTCAATTGGCGTTGTGATGTTTATCGTTCTGGAAAGGCTAATTGGGTATGATGGGCGAAGCCGGGCGCAAGTTGCACCACCAAAGCGGACTTTGCCGCTCATCTCGTTGCGCGCGTATGTACATGTACCTAGGTACATTGCCTACATACAGGTATGTAGCTGGTGTGGGAGAGAGGGCCGCGCGGATGTTGCTGGGCCCGGGACTTTGAACACCATCACAAGCGGGCAAGCCGCGTTCAAGAAGACTATAGTTCGCAACGGCGGCAAACTTGTCTTGGCAAAAAGAACGAAATGTGCGTGCCTTTTACATACTTGATCCAGCTAGACCAGCTAGCAGACCAGCGCTGATGCTTTTTCTTTATTATTTCCCAGCCTCGAGTCTAGGTGTTGCGAGTCAACCCAGAGAAAGACTCTTGGCGGGCGACGGCCAGCCCGTTTATGCAAGTTCCCCCATGGGAAGCGCAGCAACAAATGAAGGGGTGCTTGGCAAGTCGAACTGGGCGCATACCTCTGTTGGTTCTTGGGCTTCGATTGACGCGGCCAATCTGCAGGACTCCGAAAACCACTGGAATTAACTTGCCGCCACATCCAGTCCACACACTCTAAATCTTCGATCTTCTTCGATCTTCCCCATCTACCTAGGCACAGTCCATCAAGAGCCGCAAGCAAAATAAAGATCGCCAGCGAACAAGCACACCATAAACAGTTCATAGTAAAACAGAGAAGAGACCACAGCCATGAATGACCAGAATATGCCGGGCCGGCCTTCGCATCTCTCCTGGCGGCCTCGTACGTATAGCGCAGGCTCTCGTGTTAAAAGCACCGCGTGGTCCTTCCGGCGCGTGTTCTTGGTCCTTGGCAATCAGACCAAACTCGGGAAACACCTTGCGATGTCGCAGACGCACACGGCATCTCAGGTGCAGGGCAACATCAAGAACACCCGTACGCCCAACCGCCATGTAGCATGCCAATTCTTCACCGTCAGGGATGAGACACGGAGATGCCGGCGGGTGGCCGCCTCGGGGGCCTCACATTGGCCATACATAATACCAAGTGCTGACTTGCGCCGCGACAGGACAAGGCTTCGGGATGGTCCGATTCGTAGTCCGGGGTTTGCCTTTTTTTTTCTGTGCGCCTGAATCGAGGTGGCAGTCATGGCTGGCTCTTCTCTAGGAGTCAAGGTATGTACTCCATGAGTCTGCGTCTTTTGATGGTTGGGCGTCGGAAGTTCACCGTCGTCAATGCTTACCCAATTGCCCACCTGAAGATAATGCGATCGTCGGATAATATGTGTTGTACAATTGGATACACATGTGCCTGAGAGCCATTCCCTATTCTACAAAGATTCACGATACGTTGGACGGTTGCGTCGCACATGCATTTTGGGCAAGGCGGGATGAATGGAATGACGTAACGGGAAGAAATGTACACGAGTCATGCATGAATTTCATGCAAAACCGTACGCTTGAAGCGAGATCCCCGTAGCTACCTATCAAGATCTAGCAGTAGTACGGAGTACATAGATGCGCAACCGGCTGGGTGCATTGATGCCTATGTATATGTAGGTACATACATACTTACGGAGTAGGTCCAGACAATTTCAACTTGTATGTTTTTCATACATGCATCGGTACTCCGTCAGTATGACAGCTCCGGGAATCGGGATACAATCAGATCTCGCTTGATTCATGGCCCGCTTACGATCTGGTCAATGTCACTGCCAAAGTCCACACCGGGGGCCAAATCTCCCGCGTCTGACTTTTGAGTCGTATAGCCATGTTCACGTGCGGCACTGCAACGGCTAGGTGCAATGGAACGTGTCAAAATAACTCAAGTATGTATGTTACTGGTTCATGATCTTTCTCTACCCCTTTCTCCGCAAATGCGTAAGAAGCGCCAGCGATCCATCATCCATCAACCCTTCGCGTCCCACCAGTCGGAATCTGAAGCGGGGCATGTGAGGGGCGGTTGGTGGTCACTTCGGCACTGTGCTTGAGCCTTGTCGAATATCTCCGCCGCAACTTGCAAGCCTTCGGGCAAGTTAGTGGTGGATCAGAGTTCTCCAAATTCTTCGAAGTACTTGGCACGAAGGAGGCTGACGAGAAAGCATTGCCCTTTTTATTTTGTTTTCAAAGCTTGGTGCGCAGGAAGTTTGACTTGTCCGCGCATTGGCATGAAATCATGGTGCTGATGCTTTACACACTGGGCAGATCCGTGAATACGCATGACAGATCCGGTGCAACTCAGAAAACCACATGCTACCTAGGTACTCTCCATCTGGCCCTCTTACAAGTTACAACCACATCGTGTTTGGTGAGCCCATAGCCTTATCGAGATCGACCGCCCGCTCTGACTTTGACTGAGTCCGGCGCATCGTGTCTCGGTACTTCTGTACCCAGCTTCCATGTGAAAATCGCTAGAAACCGCGAAACGGCGAAACGTATGTGAACATGTATGGTAATCATCTAGCCCATTGAATGTGTATCGGAATTGCCGACCAGCAGTGTTGGCAAAGCAGCTTGGCCCTCGGACGCACCCGTCCTGCCCGTAACCCGTTACCCGTGAAATAACCTTGGCTTGGGGTCGGAACAAAAGAGGCAATCTGCGCGAATCCCGGGCCTTGACAGCGGGAGCTTTTCGAGCGGTGGCGTCTGGGGATTATCCGCCCATCATTTGGCTTGATAGAACACGGGAGCTGATGTGCTGTACATGGTGCCTGTGATGCGATGCGATGGCGAGTCGTCAGTGGTTACTGAACCTTGCGTCGCGTCATCAGACGCAGGGGAGACGAGCCTTATTTTCTTTTTTGCAGAGAAAAAGGGGAGAGAGGAGGGGGAGTGGACAGGGCCGATGTCAGCGATTTACAGCTACACAGCAGCGATTGGCTCCATGTTCATCTCATACGTACAGCATGTCGCACAAAAGAAGGGGCGAAGAAGGAAAATGTGTTCTTCTTATCCCCAAAATGTACATACGGACGCGGTGCTGACGGCCGTCAAGACTCAAGAGCAAGGGGCCAGAGGAGTTGAAAGGGTCCAAGGGCTCCAATTCCAAAGCTCCGAACGGCGAAGGGTTGAAAAAAAGTGCCGCAAAAAACAAAAAAGAAGACAGAAGGAGGGCTGATTTTCAAAGTGTCGCCACAGACCGTTGATGCAGCCAATTCCGGAGGGAGGCCAACGACTGCTGCCTGTGTACATGCAGAGAGTGAAGCTTCTTTTCGCAAGTTTGGGCCTTGGCTTCACTAATAATATGTACCTGACCTGTATGTAGGTACTAGGAGGTATTTTAGGTACCTAACGTCCAGTGGCCGCCTCCTCGTGCGACGCGCCCCACGTAACTCGCGTTCATCGGGTTCCTTCCACATCAGAGAAGAAAGAAAGCCTTGCAGCTTGCTTCGAGCTCTCGCTTGCCAGATGGGGCCTTTCATTTCAAAAAACTCGGAATCCGTCTGCACATGGCCTCTGCCTGGCTTCCAGTCGTGATGGCCATACTGTATGTATTGTTGGCGTGTACATCAAGCACACACAATACATATGTATGTACATGAATTGGCGAGCTGTTGCTGGAAGTTTCCCGCGGCAGGACGAGACGCGACACAGCGGCCAGCCACCGAAACACACTTGGCTCCGGCCAGGGAAGGGCTTGTGGTTTGGGCCCAGATGGAGTCTGTCCCATTACATATCCATGTCCTTGTCGATGCTGATCCCGATTCTGAGCTGTGGACATGTTTGCATGATGTGTTCGCAAGCACCCAACCACGCAGCGCAATCCAACAAGTCAGCCACTTCGCTTCCTTATCCGCGGGTCTCTCACTACCGCGCCGTGCGCTGTAACCTGTTGGTTCATGCGTCAAAGAATCAAAAAGGGCCTTTTGGCGCCCCTTTCCATGCTTTCCTTGCCTTCTTGAGCGTTCTGAACTTCTTAGGTTCTGTAACTTCTGTCCCTTCCCCGTACGGAGTACATATGTACATACGTGCACTTTGCTTCCCCTTTCCTGCCCCTTCCTGCCCCTTCCTGCCCCCTACCTTCCCCTCCCTTGCCTTGCCTTTGCCCTCCACCTTCCTTCCCCCTTCCTTCCCGTTAAAATAAGCTGCTTCTACCATGCCAGGCAAAAGGAGCCATTAGTAAGCGAGTCTATGTGTGTTTCAGTCCCCATCTCTTTGCCAGGTTCACTTCTTGTTGTTCTTGCTGCGCACGCTTGACATCAATTGGCCTGACGGGATATTTTGGGAGCAGGACTACTCGGTATTCAACTTCCAGTGCTTGAATGTCCGTCGGCGTGTGCAGCTGATCTGTGTATGTACTTTTCCTGTTGTGATTCGCTCGCACTCATCCGCCGGGTGACGGGTGGCCCTGGTGAACAATATGCACATTGCAGGCTGTCTAGTGTCTTGAGACAGCTCCGGAGTCCGTAGTCTGTACCTAGAGAACCGGCGGCCCTAGGCGCTGCCAGCAGTACCACAGGCTGCTCCGTGCTTGCTTTGCGTGCGCGGGTCAGTCACTGCAGGCTCCTTGGCTCCAGGCACTGTGAATGACACGATCAGAATCAGACTTGGCCCTCTATGTTGCGGTTTGCCCCCGAACGCTCCTTCCATCATCAGACCACGACGTGAAGTAATAATTCTGAGGCTGGCCAGACTTGCCAAGTTGCCAGACATTACATGTGTCAGTGGACTGCCACAATCCGGCTCGCAGCCAGCTGCCAGCTGCCCCCACGTCCCGTGCCCATTCTCTCGATGCGTAGACCCATGCCGACCCACTAGTATTCGGGCTACGGCCCCATGCACCCCGGGAAGGCGCCACAGGCTACGAGCAGAACGAACGATGGTAAGTCCTGAGTCCGGACTGCCCATCGCCGTTCTGCCCATTGAGTCAAACGTCCGATCCTTCGAGCTAACAAGCCGTCTCACTGTTTTACGCGAGTCCTGCTCGTGCCGCCTGAACGGGCCAACGGTGCTAAGCAGCCCCCAAACGCCGCCTGCACTCGGTACACCTGGTACAACTGGTACACTTGGAGAGCGCACGGTCCGAATGCACGTTCACCTCACCTCGACTGATTGATCGCCTGCCCTTCCGCTCCGTCACCCCCCCCATTGTTTGGTTGTTTGGTCCGAGTCCCTCTGCCACATACTGCTTGCCGCTGAAGGGCCTCAATCCTTCATCCATCTTTGTTTCGACATTATACACTGCGATAGCCAGTCGTGACGACTTCTCCCCCAATTCTACTCGCATCGTTGTGCCGCGGCCCGGACGCCCAATAGCCAACTGCCCAACTCGTCCTTCGTCTACGCAGTCTTACCGTTCGTCGTTTCCGGTTTCTTCAGTTTCGCAGTCCACACCGACCGTAATCAACAGGCGATTTCACGACCTCTTTCACGGCACTTTCTCCGAATTGCACCTCAGAGAACTACACAGCCGGCTCACGTTTTTAGCATTGCATTCTCTCGACTGACGCGACTGGATCTGCCCATCTGAGACCGTTCTAAGCCAGAAGGGAGAGGGCTTCACGACGCTCCCACGAGTCGAACGAGAGGACAAGGTTCTCCTTATCGCTCGCATTCCGCACGCCATTACGTCCTGCCACTCCAACATCGAAAAACATTGTTCGTGGCCATTCATTGTTTAGGTCACTAACGGCGAGCTCTCCCCCCCCGGGGACCCCCCATTTTCCTCGTCATCGCATGCCCTGCACTTGATATGGCCCATGCTCCCCTTCTTCGAAACAATACCGCTCCGGTTTTTGAGTCCACACAAAGCAGCTTCAAAAGCATGTTCCAGACGAAAATGGTAGGCGGCGCGCCTCGCGGCAGTCAGCTGTCGGGCTCGACCGCCTATGCTGGCTCATCAAATACGTCGCTGGGTTCGTTATCTAGCGCAGCAACAGCCGTGCCGGGTTCAAACGGCGGACCCGTCATGGCCACGACGAATATCATCAATCAGAAAGCCGACGCTTCGCGGTCACTTTATCAGATCTGTCTCTCTCTCGGGCAGCGATTGCGCAGAGTGCCGGATTTCGCCCCATATCTCGAGCAGCTAGACCCCTTGGATCCGGTTGATCCATTATGGAACCTTTTTCGCACAGGATACCCTCTCCTCACCATATACAACTCGCTGCAGCCGACGGAACCTCTCAAAGTGGAAGACCCCAATGCTTCTGAGTCGAAGAAGTCCAAAATTGCCATTTTCAAATTTGTGCAGGCATGTATGAAGGAGCTGCAGGTACCCCCCGCACAGAGTTTCGTCATCACTGATTTGATGGGCAACGACACCAGCGGTTTTGTCAAGGTGACACAAGTTGTGAACTACGTGCTAGATTCGGCAGAGAGGCGTGGCCTTCTGCTTCAGCTACAGCCATATCCCGAGGAGGAGCCTGCGGCCACCATAGTACAAGCGAAAATGAGCCACCGAGACCACGTCATCAAGGAGATGCTCGACACCGAACGAAAGTACGTGCAAGATTTGGAGAACTTGCATGACCTGAAGACCACTTTGGAGGGCAGAAATCTCCCGGGAGATGTTATGCACCAGATTTTCTTCAATATCAACGCCATTCTGGATCTCCAACGACGGTTTCTTATCCGGATGGAAACGACGCTCTCCATGCCAAAAGCCGTACAAAGATGGGGTGCGCCATTTACTTTTTATGAAGAGTCGTTTCAATTATATAACTCCTTCATCGCCAATCAGCGCAAGGCCGCCCACGTTGCATCGCTTGTATTCGACCAGATCCACCAATCCGGCCATCCTGTCGCAACAGATCTCAACACCTTGGACGGCTTCTTATTAAAACCGATGCAGCGACTGGTCAAGTACCCCCTTTTACTGAGGGACTTGGCCAGAAACACCGAGGATCCCGACATTCAAAACGATCTCTGGGCTGGAGTCGACGCCGCTGAACGAATCTTGAAAAGGTCCAACGAAGCCGTGGATCGTGACATGCTCGACGAGACCTTGGAAGAACTCATGTTGCGAGTTGATGACTGGAAGGCTCTCAAGGTAGAAACATTTGGGAAGCTCATGATGCACGGCCAGCACATCGTCATCACCGCAAAGAATGATCAAGAAAAAGATGTAGGTCCAGGAGCGATGTTTTCCCCCTCCGCTTCCAAAAGAAACCTCTAATCTGACTATTGCAAAGCGTAATCCTAATGTCCGCCCCTGCCAGTACGAAATCTATCTTTTCGAGAGCATCTTACTTTGCTGCAAGGACGCCTCCGGAAAGAAAGACAAGACGCGATCGACGAGCTCGAAAATCAACCCCCACACCAAGACCAAGACTACCAAGCTTCAGCTAAAGGGACGGATTTTCATGACTAATGTGACTGATATCGTCTCTCTCTCTAAACCTGGTAAGAAACCTTCAAGTTGCCGTGTGGAAATAAATGATGAAGACGCCGAAGAATATGAAATAGCACTATTGCAAGCTTGGAACGCTCGGTGTCTTGGCAAGGCCCTTTGCAATCATGTGCCAATTTACGGTTGAATACGTCCAGTTCAATGCCTTGGCGCAATTTCAAAAGAAGCCATATCGAACGTACCCTGCTTGCAACGGTGACATTTCCTATTTTCCGTCATCTTGTTTACCCAACATATCAACATTTTCTGTCAATTTCCATGCTGCCCCTAACAAGATTCGTGCAGGTTCCCACAGCGTTCAAATTTGGTGGAGAGGCGATCCGGGCGTGGAGAACTTTACTATCAAGTTCCTCCATGAGGAGTTGATGCGAAAATGGGCCGTGTGTTTGGAGGCGCAACGAAAAGAGAATGCTCCTCGCTACTCTCAAAGCCACGATTCGATCGTCAATGACTTTGCTTGGACAAGAGACCATGCTGCTGGGCTTGAAAATCCTTACCTTCAGCAAGAGGAGGATGACGACGACTACGGGACGAGCACGACCGCCTCTCAATATTCGGTGCCGCGAACCTCTTCAAACAGTAGTCTACGGCAAAGATCCGCTACAGGAGAGAGCACACAGTCACTTGCCGGCATCGCCAGGGCACCGCCTCCACGAATTCCTCTGCCCTTGCCTCCCACATCTCTCAGTCTGCAAACACAAAGTAGCGGGGCTCCATCGCCAGGCTCTCGATTTGCAGACAGCTATTTCTCGCCAGTTGCCGAGTCTCCAGCGTCTTCGAGAACTAGTACCACGAGTGGTATATTCCCCGGTCCCGCGTGCCAGCCTCTCAAGACAGGAATGCCACAGTCTGTCTGGGACGACCCACGATATGCTCCCGGCCATATGCCTCGGGCTCCATCTCGGGATGGGCCCTCACCGATGCCTTATGGCATGAACGGTACCAAAAACCCTCGTGGTCCGTCTCTTCCCGTCATGGCGACTCACAGCCAAACCGCGACACAGCAGCAGCAACAGAGAAGTCGATCGTACAGTACGCCGGATGCCAACGTAGCAGGCGTCGCTCGTCAGCGTCATCCCAGCCAGAGCCACATCCCGGCAGTACCAGGCATTCCCCAACACCTGCACGCAGCTTACGACGGCAACGCTGCTCGCTCTCAAACAGGGACTCCTCGCAACGAGCTTCCAATTCGAACCAGCACGCAAAGCCCCGGGGCTCAGCGCATGCACCAACATTCCGGCAGTCTTGGAGGCAACTTGTCGCATTTGTCTGGGCAGCCTATCTACTCGCGTGGCGCCACGCCCGGTCCGACTGGAGGTAACTCGCTTCGGGTTGACTCCGCCGCCGCAAACTCCCGTACTGTCACTCCTTCCATGGGTACCGGTAACAGCGTTCCGCCGACGAGCAATTCTCTGGCAAGTCCGGATATGCCTATGCCGACTCAGCTCAAAGTCCGAGTGAACTGCGAGAGCGGAACCTACGTCACGCTTGTGGTAGCGTGCAATATCACGTACCAGTCGCTCATTGACCGGATTGATGCCAAGCTTGCGCGGTTCATGCCCAGCAGCATCGGCAAGGGTATGCTGAAGCTGCGCTATCGTGACGAGGACGGAGACTTTGTCACCATTCAGAGCGATGACGACATCCAGATCGCCTTCATGGAATGGCTCGAGGGTACCAAAGCCCTAATTCCCGGTGGTGTTGGGGAGATAGAACTCTTCTGCATCGGCGAGGGCCAATGATGGGCTGTGCGTACACCACCATCACCGGCACGCAACTTGTACTTTGGGCGGTGACAGTTCTTTTTTCGTCTATTTTCTTTTTTTTCGAACCTCTGGCCAGGCCGCTCTGCCCGCCAATCTTCTGCTCTGCCACTAAAATACCCTACCTCTCTTTCCTTTGTTTCAACGTTACGATGGCACATTACCGCAAGATAAGCCATTTCGTCGGGATCCCATTTTGGTCCTACATCAGCTGCCATTGCATAGACACGACATGTAGCGACCTGCATTTCTTTGAGTGGCCGGTGACCGGGAATTCACCTTTTACTTATATTTGACGCCAACTTGTACAGCAGTCAGTCATTGCATTCTACCTGAAAGCAAGCAGTCAAAGTACCTCTTTTGCCTACAAAGGTGCATCGAAAGCCGTCGTCTCTGCTGTGTCTGCACGACCAGCGGCCCGAATAGGGGCTAATTACTACCATGACAAAGCGAGTCAAGTCTGCATCTTCTAGCTTCCTCACATGGACAAACTGCTCTCTTCTCCTTCCTTTTTACTTTCGTCCCCATTTTCTTTTTCTTCTTTCTTCTTTCTTCTCCTTATTTTTCTTCTTCTTATATTTCTTATACACTTGTAACGGATATCATCTTGCGGCAGGCGCTCTTGAAAGGGTGTGAAGCCACTGATCTGGAGGCTGGCGTTTTCCATTTTTCACTCTTTTTCGTACCTTTGTTTTGTGTTGGAGAAGAATACTCGGACTAGACGCTCCTTTTTTCTTTTTTCTGCTCTTCCTCCACCCCTTTTTTGCCCTGTCGTGTTGTCTTGGAATCATTATATACGTCAGACTCTCGTGGAGCGGAACTTGACCCCCACGAAGAGGACTTGGATTTTGTATTGGCTGCAAAGCCACGAATAGACATTGACGCGAAAGAAAGCGAATTTCTCGATTCTGAGTTGCTATCACGAGGCTTTTCTGAAACAGGTTCCGTTGAGCTAATGATGAGGACTCTGATCCGGACGCGAAAGGAGCTGGGGCTGTGTTTGTATACCTGCTTTAGACCTGTGGCGAGTTGTTACGCGTGATACATGTCGAGCCCAACGGTCTGTTTGGGAGTTGACGACAGTTAAGTATATGGCGAGAAGAGAAATTCATTCAAAGCTGCCTATGTGCTCAATGTGAATGAAGCAGTGTCATGTTTTCACACCGTGACACCTCCTCATGTAGTACAGTAAAAGTACAATCCAGCTCTTAGAGATTTCCTCAACATGGAACTGAACTCGGAATGAAGCCAAAATAAAAAAGGAACTTGTAACCCACGCCACACCAACGCCTGAAAATAGTACATACATCCCCCCTAGCCCCCCGAATCCACACCACATAACCAACTTTTTCTGTCTCCCTCTCGCGTCCCATCCACACAGCTCATCCCATCCCTCCGCCGCAGCCACACATCACCTCCAGAGGCAAGTCCCCCCGAAACAATCACTTGTACTTCGCCGGACTCAAAACATGCTTCTTCATCCTCCCCAGGTGGTAGTTGATCGTACTCGGCGGTGGAGGCGGCGGCTTCGGCCCATCCATACATTTCCGTAGCTGGGTCTCGATGTGCGCGCAGCCAGCGGAGTTTTGGCCGGAGGAGGCCCAGCATGCTGAGAGAGGAGAGAGGGAGAGGTTAGCGATCTGTCGTGGCGATGTACCCAAGATGTACAACTTGGGTGGTTGTTTGCGTGCTTGCGTGCTTGCGTTTGCCTGCAAGTGTGTGTGCGTAGAATCGTGGGTTCCATGACGATGCATTTTATTCAAGCCATGATGAGAGAATCAGAAGCATGGTATGGAAGACCGAAGGGGGTTTGGAAATGGACAAGCACATCGTGGGAAAGGAAAGCGCAGACTTACCCAGGACGTTGGACATGATTGCTATGCACGGGTTTTCAACCTGTCGCTTTGGATCCTTCACGCGGAGGACCTTGAGAGGTGGGAGGCGGATGGGCTTGTGGCCGGGCATTGTTGCGGTGGATGCGGACCTGAAGACTTGAAGGAGCGGCGTTGTCGGTCTTGTTGCTGAGACTGGGATGCGATGTCGTCGTGATGTGATTGTCATCTTTTGGGAAGGATGGAGTTTGCGACTGGATCACGTGAGTGGCATGGCATTGAGTCACGTGATGAAGACTGTGGTTTGATGGAGTCGTCGTTGCCCACACTCACCGTCATTGAAATTGATTCTTGGCCACAGGCCCTGGTTTTGGCGATAGGATATCGATCTACGACAATTTACCCAGCAGGATCGTCGACATGATATAATCGTGGCACACGGTCGAACCATGGCGAGACGACGACTTCATCAATGCGTTCCGGGCGACAGGCCCATTGTTATCAATCATGACAATATTGGCGATTGATGGATGCATAGTCCCTATCCGAGTATTACTAGACGGAGCCTCACGGAGGTCGCAGCCTTTCTGTGCTTTTATTGTCCACAGCCAGAAAAGCTCACACCCCCATGCGGAAAAGGATTTGGAAGGAGACGCGGTATGCCTTCAATGATGTAGCCGACGAAACGGGGGAGGATCAATTCTTCGAATGGCAGAAAGCCAGGAATGGAAGACAGCATCTAGATGCAAGTATAGATTACCACTTTCCAAGCCCTGATGAATCACATTTCTACGACGTTCTTGACGCTGGGTACTGGTGCGGCCGAGAGGGCGTCTTCTAAGGAGTCGAAGGCTCCCGGCATTTCCGGCGTCCAACACCGCACTTTGCGGTCAAGCTTGATAGAGTCGGTGAGAGGATTTACGGTTTTCGAGAAGTCTTTGATGATGACACGGCGATAAAAAAAAGTTTGAGAATCCGATAAACTTTCTGCACTTCTTTCAAGGACGACGGAGCTGCCCACAACTGGAAACAACGAGTTCTTTCGACGGTCACTATGAAGTTGTACTTCGATAGCTTTCGAAGTACTTCTTGAACCAGCGCACCGGGCTCGTCCATAGTCCGGGCATCGATGAGTTATGTTATCGCTGTACACCAGAACGTTCAACGCCGGCGTCGAGAAGGTCGTGGAAAATGTGATTCATGAGGGCTTGGAAAGTGGCTGGGGGGGTTCATTAATCCGAAAGGCATCACGATGTACTCGAATGATCCATACTTGCGTCTGAATGCTGTCTTCCACCCCCGACCTTCTGCCATTCGAATCAAGTCGAACTCGGACTTGAGGTCAATCTTGGTGAAGTCTCGTGCTCAATGTAAGTGGTCTTACATTTCTTGAAGCAGCGTTATAGGATGCCTCACTAGTACCGTAGTTTTGTTGATTTCACGGTAGTCGACGACAGGCCGAAGAGGGTCTGCCGGGTCCTTCTTTTCGGCGAACATCAAGGGCGCTCAGCAGAGAGCAGTAGTAGACTCGACCAGATTTGAGCATCGAGTCTAGCCGAGGCTCAAGAGCGGCCATTCACCGGGCACTCATCCCGTACAAGGGGGCCAGAAGGCGGTTTTGTCCTTCAATCAAGTCAATCTTTTGGTCCCAAGGTCGATGATCTGGAATTTGGAAGTCGGAGTGCTGCCGCATCGCTCGTAAATTGGAATTCCCTCCATGAATTTGTTTGCAATGGCGGCACATAAGTCTTCCAAGGTGGCTTTGGTTGCTGAAATTCAGCTCGGTGACGATTTGTCGAGGCTTTCCAGACTGTGAACAATTTTGGCGGCAACGCTGCGAAGTTCAAGAGAAAACAATGCGCCCTGAAACCTTGTCGAAAAGATTTGCAGGCTGGTTTTCTGCATCCACTAACCGGGAAGAACGGCGTCACAGTCGGAAAGCTTGCTTATCTCGAGTGAAACATCGGCTTCTCAATTGCCAACAGGCACGCTGGTTTCAAGGGCTAGGAAGCTATAACTTCGTCATGTGACATTTCACCAGCAAGTATCTCGGGGATCAATCGAAACTGGCTGCGCTGCATTACATTTGACTCATAAAACGAGATTCCTTTTCTCAAGCGTCTGTCTTCCGCCTCGAAGGAGACCGACAGCCCGATCACCTGAAGGCTTAAGGGGCGTTCAGACTGCGGGCGTTTAAAATAAGGCGACGGCGAGAAGACCCGTCCTATAGTCTGAGGTGATGGAACTTTTCGGCCAAGAGGGGTTCATTCCTCTCCTAAAAAGCCAAGATAGGCCGGAAGAAATCCCAGGAGAAGCCGGCTCGCAAAATTAAGGCAGTGGGCATGAGAAGAAGAGCAATACCATACCGGCCACACTTCACGCATATGTATCATCAAGTGTCGGCATCTGGTTCACTTTCTAGCTTGTGACACACGAATGTTCACTTGTGCCTTATTTTGCATGCATCCTTTGTTTGATCATTTATTGGTTGCGCTTTTCTTTTCCCGACATCTGCTCATTGTGCTGAAGGAAAGTACAAAAGAATGAATAAAGACAAGAAGTGTGAATACTGAAACATAAAGTGAAAGAATGCTCCTGCTAAAAGTCAAAGAACGCCAACTCCGAAGTAAATCGCTGCCGTGAACATCATACTCTGCCCCTATGACTCGGGCTGATGGGGAACCTGATTATCCTGGCTCTGTAAATGCACTCTTCCTTGTTCCTCCTGTAGGCAGTCGCTCATAGAACTGCTCTTGATGGCCGTCTTTCATCTTTCCCTCAGTCTCTTGCCCCTCGCTCCTGCCGAACATCACTCATAATTCGTCATCATAGGCTCAATTCCTCCCTTTTTCCCATTCGCAGCCTGGACCCCTGTCCAAGATAGTCCAACTTCTTCTTGGCCACTTATAGCGGCCGTCCCAGCTTACCCTCCTTCTTTGTGTGGCTCCTCCAGTCGGACAAGTCCGGTATGATCATCTCCTCCTCCTTCATCAGCCACTCAATCTCATGCTCTGGCAGGCCCGCACACAGCGGCCCTTCTGTCTTCTGCACCTCCTCTCCAACATCCAGGTGATATAGTCGTATAACTTCCAAAGCCTGCCCATGCACATTACACTGGGGTCAATACTTGCCCTCGAACTTCAAACTTGTCGAATGAATCCTGCTTGCTTCTAACTTCCAGAGGCCACACCTCTCGAGACCATCCAAATTGCCTTTCTCTTTCGATTTCGCCTCCCTCCATTCCCAGGGAGAAAAAAGTTCGAATGGGGCAGAAATAACTTAGACAGTCATTATCTCGTCTTCATAGATTTCTCCTCGGTCTCGCCGAGAGCTGAGACAGTCCAGGATGATCATCCTCTCATTTCTTGGAAAGTTGACATAGTTATGTGCCAGCCAGACGTTGAGATGTAGTTCGTGAGCAAAAGTCTTACACACGAAGATGCACTTTTGTATGAAGATGGGGACGGGAGGAAGGCTAGCAAGGCTAGGAAGGCTCAGGCTAGGAAGCTCAGGAAGGTGAATATTGAGAAGTCTGTTGTCTCGCGGAGGTTGGCTGTTATGTAGGGGTAAGATCGTGCTTTCGTCGCGGCCGATGACACGGGTGATGAGGTACTTCAAGAGCGTCAACCTCATAGTTGCGAAGGCTTTTTTATTTTTTGTTCTTTTTTGGCGTCACGTGGACGAGGCAAGAGAACCGGGTTGTATTTGTGTAAGTGCCGGTGTTTGAAAATTTGATGTGAATGTGCGGGTGTCAGCGTGTTTTTGTGTGTTTGTTTCTCTCGGTATGTGTGTGTTTGTGTATCGAGAGACGAAGGAGTAGAGAAACTAGAACGTGCCACCAGTGTGCCAGAGAGACGGATTATAAGAAGAACATAGACGTGACTACGATCTAGCCCGTGGGAGATTTTCTTTTTGCCACGGTTTCCTAATGACTTTGATGTCAATTTCGATGATTATACTTTCGTGGCCTCTGCCGCCACCGGTGCTGTACGGGCTTAGCATACGCCGGGACACCCCCATGACGGAGGGCGGTCTCAATTTTTTTTTTTTGCCTCGAATACTTGTCTCTCTATTGGACGAATATGTTCAGCGAGATTAAGCTTAAATCTAGTATCGGGATGTGAGCTATTTTTTCTCGAGTTAGCGTGGGTACGTTGGTCATGTGCTAGAACTTAAGTCTTACTTAGGCACTTAGAAGTGCATCCGACATCGCTGTGTGATTATGTGATTGTGTGAATGCAGGCGTAGGTTTGTTAAAAGGTGCAATTCTCATCACACGTGAGAGCCGGGAGTGCAAAATAGGACAAGAATTGGAGGAAAGAGGTGGTTTTAGCAGGAACAGAGTGGATGAGGTGAACGCTTCATCGTTCATATGCCGTGGGTGTGTTCTGCAAACCACATTGGCACGCACATCTGCATACTCAAAAGTAGACATGTGACAATTAACGCCAAGTGTGCCTTTCCGATACGATACGGACCATTTGAAGAAAACTCCCCCCGTAGATAGAACTCTACCTTGTGCAGCAGAGTTTGGTGCCATTTCGCAAGGCACACGCGGCCCATGTCGACACAGCGCGTGGCGCCGCCCACGCCCATCCATCATCCATTAGACAGGCAGTCTAGCTTGTGCAAGTCGACCTAGTTCACTCGCCGTATGTATGGCGCTTTCCCTATCAAAGTAATATTAAAGTCGGACCATGCAGATAAGTGATTGTTGCCGGGAGAGGCTTCGCGGGTGCTGGTACAAAACTGCAGAGTGCTGTGGTGGGCGCCTCTGCGAGCCAGGGTCGCCAGGATCGATGCCGTTGAGGCCTAAGAATAGAGAAAATCATTGCGGTTAGAAGGAACGGGTGTCAGAGGGGCAGGTGCACGGCGGCACAGTGCACTTAACATCGCCACAGCAACGTGCGTTCAGCTCTTCATCTTTACTACAACGACATTGCTACCAATACCGTCTACTGCGAGCCGCTTCACTGTCGACAAGCAAAAAAAAAAAAAGATGAAGCTGTTCGCCCGTCATATTCGTCGTCATAATCATCATCAGATCACCACAATCCACCTCCTTCCAGCACTCAGAGCTCGGGACCGTCCCAAAACTCGCGTCGTAGCTTGACGTACCACGCCTGTTTGTGCGGAAACGACACCTGCTTCTCCTTGGAAAAGCCACACCGATCTAGATGTCTTAGGACTCTGCAGGTATACCGAGTCAGTGAATAGCCCAGCGTTATTAGAGGCGAAAACGACAACGAGAGAAAGACGAAAAACAAAGGATGTGGAAATCGAACGAAACTATGCTCGGACTATACCTCTTGTTATCAACCCTGGGCTCCAAACACACATTCATAGTCCTATTATCCGACGTGAAGCACCAGTGCACCAAGCTCGTCAACCAAGCCCCCACGCGGCCCCTCGACCACTCCTCCCCAATCATGATATGAACTCCACGATCCCAATCGGCCACCTCGCTGCCGACGTGTCGCCCCAGAATATCCTCCTTCGCCCAGTACACCTCAAAGTACCCAAAAGGTACGCCGTCCCACAGCCCAATCACGGGGAAGGAGTGCTTGGAGCGGAGTCCCGCTTCCAGAAAGTCGGACTCGTAGTCGCCCCAAAACTCCTTGACACGGGGGTTTTGGAACCACGACTGCAGGAGTTCCTTGTCGCTCATACCGGACAATGGCTGGCTCTGACTCTGCTCCGGCGGGGTGGGACCGACGGGTCCGAGATATGGCACAGGCAGAGGCGAGCACGACGCCACGCGCAAGGAGAGGTACTGGCCTACGCTGTCTATATAGCGACTGTAGAAGACCTCGCCCATGCGCGGAGGCTTCGGACGAAGTGGATGGCGGATGTTGTTGGTGTGCGTGTACTGCAGAGGCGGGGGAGGATAGTACATGGGGAGTTGTGAAGACGAAAAGTAGGGCCCAAGGGGCAAGGTCGCCGTGGAAGGGAGAGGCCCTACAGCTTCGGTCACCGGCTGTCCACCTGTCGTCGAGGGCATAGTTCCTCCACCACTGGGGGCACGCGAGTGCCAGACCTTGATCTCTTCTCTAGGTGAACCAGGTCCGATCGGAGAGCCAGGTGCCGAATACAAGTCTGGCGCAGAAGCAATCAATTTACCCGCGGGTTGCAGCGAGAAAAGAAACAGTTGCGCTGGCATCTGCCAAAACATGCGCCTCGTCACAAACAAGTTCCCCCAGTCTCCGTCGCCACCGTCAACGCTCGTACCCACGGAGCTGTCATCGCAAGCTATCAAGCCCATCCTCTCCAGCTTGGGGATAAGATTTCGTCCGCGCAAAACCCCTTCTCGTTTGATGGCAATCTTCCATTCCCCCCGCGGTCTCGCTGCCTGGGGAGTGGCCCTGCAGGCGGCCGTGTCCAGGGCATAGTCTGGCTCTGGCTGATGAAAGTACCAGTACAACGTAATCCACAGCATCATGGCGATTTCGCGGGTAGGACTGGCCGCCGGCTTATACTCCGCGTTGGACGGCAACGAAAGAGAAGATATGAACAGAGTGTCGTTCTGCAGCGTCGGTGCCCTGAAGGGTCTGCTGCGTCTCTCTGGTTTCGGCTCCTCTTCGAGGACATTCCCTGCCAAATGAGGTGTCCCAGACTCATGGCCATGATCTCCTACCACGTCGAAATTGTCCGGCTCCTCCTCGGTATGTAAAACTGTCATCCAGCCCACCGGAAATGGGTGAAGGAGGTTATCATGATGGTGATGGTGGCTGCGGAACCCCATCCCCCCGAAGACGGGAGTAACGGTGATTTTCTTGCCATCGGGCAAATGCAGGAGCTCAGACGTCATGTCTGTATCCTTTCCCGGTAGAATTGCTTTCGAGACTCGTATGATGCCCTCTCACGGTGCGGACGCTACCCCTTTGCCGCTATTGTGCGTGAAATAGTCGTATGCTGGGCTGATGGACGAACTGAATAGAGATCGGGATGCAGACTTTTATATTCAAGTACGAATCTGGGCAGGGCCCCATCTTGGTTGACGCACGATGGCATCACGGGAACCAACTTTTGACGTTGGATTGGGAAGGACTGTCGGGGTCGCTGCCCACTTTCACAATTGTCAAATCGGACGACACGTGAAGACGACAAATCATGACAAACGTGCGGCTTGGCATTGGATAACGCGACAAGCACTTTGCATCGGATCCAAGACAGGGCAGGGGTGATGAACCAAGTGGGGCATTAAATGGGTCGATGGATGCTCCCGCCAGAATCGGCGGCTGCCCAATGAGACGAGATCGGCAATATGTATCACGATGAAGTCATACGGAGAATTATTGTTTATGTACATACATATTATTCAGAGCCATTGCTGGTCTTTTTTGTACGATGAATGCTTCACATCGCAGCACGTGATAGATACGTGATTAAGTACATAGTTTGGCCAATTTATGTCATGTACAATGTATGATGTGGTACGGAGTTGGTACCTGTATACTTACCCCATACATGACGTCATGTGCTACCTAGGTTAGGTAAGGTACATGTTCGCGAATCGCAAGACGCGTTCTATCTACATATGGTTCTCCCTCGTATTTTCATTCAGAGTTTGATGACGTGAAACAGCCAGGATGACTCAACCGGCTGTCAACAAAAGCACACCAGCTTGCGAAAACTATGTTTTAACTTAATATCTCTGAGATTATCCTTCATCCCATCAAAGATCCAGGTACTCACTTGTTTGTCCTTGGCTGCGACGACTCGATTTGACTCGGTATGATTCATCAACATGTTCAGAGGCCAGCACAAAGATACGCTAGCGGTGTCAATGCCGAAGATTATAGACCGACACGGACCAGGTGGCTACCATCCCGTTGAATTAGGTGATGTTCTGAAGGATGGGAGATACAAAATTCTCCATCCGGTAGCTATGCTACCACATGGGCCGCGAGGGATCAGAAGTATGCCTGTTTCCCCATCGGAGACTATCGCCAGGAAACGGCCTTTTTCTAATTCTATACAAGGTATAATCGCTATGTTGCAGTCAAAATCATGGTGTCCAAAGTTGAGAAGAGCTGCGATCTCAAGAAGTTAAGACGTTGCGAGGACTGTCTACTCCACCCAAAGATCATCCCGGGTCGTCATATGTGAACCAAATGTTGGACGACTTCACTCTTGTCTGTCCTAATGGTACCCACCACTGTCTGGTCGTCGGACCAAATGTTGCAGACTTCCTAGCACGTTTCCAAACAATTCGCTAAACAGGCGCTGCAAGGGCTCGATTTCCTCGGGACCAACGATATTGGGCACGGAGGTAAGGCCTGTACACGTCAGCCATTTTACTTTCGTACTGACTTGAACTATAGATCTACACACTCGAAACCTCGCTATAGTCGTGCCCGGTCTTGAAGCTCTCAACGAAGAACTTATCCCGTTAAAAGACCGACCATCCTCGACCCCGACGGACTACCGCTAACAAGATTCTCGAAATAGAATGGAAAGAGCGGTGGTTATGGCCCCCCAACTGTCAACGGACCATCACAGCTGCTGAACAACACCCGAGCTTCCCCCCTCCGGGCGAGATGGTTCGTCTCCATAAATTGTTGATGAAATACGAATCTATCGCCCTCATTCATGATCCAGATGCGCACAGAGAAGATATGCCTTCGCCAGTTTATTTTCTCCCGTAAAGCACCGACGTGAAATCGCCTATATGCGACTGTTGGGAAGAACTCAAGGACCATGATCGAGTCATCTTGGATTGCCTGACATTCACACACCTGCGATCTATACACCCTTCTGTCGCGCCACTCCGCGTCCGCGACCGCCGCGAGCTGAGGATGGCCTTGAATGGTTCGAATGGTGGTACAATATGCTTCGAACATGCCGACTGCAACTATTCACCCTTGCGACTGCATTAGAAGATGGATGGAAAGAGGGGGCTGCAGCGGACCCCGTTCGAGACGTTGAGGCGACCTCTGGGCCGGAGAGGACTAGAAGGTTTCCAGCGCAACATCTATCGACTCCAGCGCTGATGTTTTTCTTCAGTCTGAGAGCTTAGGGAATCAGAGATACAGTATAGGGTCCATGAAACGCAGCAATGGGGGTAGCGAAAGCTTTCACGACAGAACAAACGAAGTGCCTGCGTGTCGTGACCGGAGCGTATAAAGCCACATGATACATCAAGTACCATCATCGAAACGGAGTCCGCAGTCCCGCCTGTCGACCTTTTTCTGGACTACATCAAACGACGATTCCACGACAGAATTGTGACGAACGGCATGACCGAACGGATCCGACAGGCGTGCACGGTGGTAGCGAACCACCTCCGCCGCCGACAGCGACGACCCCCCTTCACCCCGTTCCAGGACCGATCGGCCCCCGACCCTGATGGACTCCCGCCGGACAAGATCCTCGAGAAGGAATGGAAAGAACGGTGGCACAGAAACAGAGCAAAGGCCAGGGCGAGTCGCCCCCAACGAACCATCACAGCCGCTGAGCAAAATCCAAGCTTCCACTCCACGGGCAAGATCGTACGCCTCCACGGATCGCTGATGAAACATGAATCCGCCG